>JZKD02S1677326.1:813639-826617 GCA_000966675.3 Picea glauca
GTGGGCAAAGTGACATAGAAGATGTTTTTAAGGAAGCTACTTGGAGAGTATAAATAAGAGGCAAGGCTCTCTCATTTAAGACACACTTGAGAATATTGAATACCTATAGGTTTCTTAGGTAACCAAAGGATATATAATCCGAATTTATGAGGAAAGTGAAGAAAAGAAGGCAAGAATTAAAGGAAGGATAAATTCTTTTGATGATGCTTTTTAAGATATGTTTTTTTCCAGGTCATCTCACCATTTTCGCAATAACATTTTTTATAGAATGATTCAGATGGTGAAATTTATATTCCATTGAGGAAACATATCCAAGTATCTCTGGTAAAACATTCTTCTTGTGGGTCATTGTATTTTTTGTGTTACACTCCGTTGAAAATAGGGTTTGTGACTAGTCCTGAAACTAGTCAAAAACAAGTGTTTTGGGTAAAAACATAATAAATTCTTCATAACAGATCCAAATTTAGTAAGACCAAATGTGTTTTTTATATTAAACTCTGTAGTATGCTTTGTAACAGTTTCATATCAATTCAACAAATATTCCCTATGGGGCACACTATACAAGGTCGCTCTCTAGAATAAGCTAGAATTCAACAAAGTGTGCCATTATTTCCATAACTCATTTGCTGAGAGGTTTAAAGTAGTGACACTTGGAGGAATTTCATAAAACACACTGATGAACATTGTGTATCATTTTCATATATTTATTCATTACAAGTAAAAAGTTATGATTATTTCAAGTTAGGGTTGTTGACTAATCCAAAACTAATCTTATGAGACTAAAGAAACGTTTGATGAAAATGATAGTCTCTTGTTGTTTAAGTTAAGGAAGGTTTGCAGGTATGTGATCATATACATGAGTTCTATTACATAGTTACAAATCATATTTGGATGATGAAATTGATAATGCATTTTGGTTGAGGTACAAGTTGGGTACATGGTTGAGACAAGTAGTTGATGAGTTGGCACATACATGAGGTGCATAGTTGATGATGTTGGTACATATTGTTGTAGATGAATTCCCCTACAGAAAAGTGGATTCCCTCTTGGTATATAGACTTCTAAGGCCAAGGCATAAAAGTTGTTAACATGGACAATGAATTCCTTTTAGATCTAATCAAGCTAATAAATGAAAGAGAAGGAGAAAGATATGTACCTTATTAGTGACGTTTATCCTTGAAAAATCCTTGCTGAGCTTCGATTCTGCACTCCCTGATAGGTCTTGTAGAACAAACAAAGATATAATGGACTTCCTACTCTACTGAGATTATCTCAAATATAGATCCATCTACTGCAAACAAACTCATATGGAACAAACATAAGTTTGAAAGAAACAGGCCAAGCATTGATTATTAATGAGAACAAGTAAAGGTACTTACAATCCTTTGATGAAGATGCAACAACTTCTTCCAGTTCTCCTTGTCCAACCCTTTTTCTCAAGTAATCTCCATTGATTTCTTTGATGACATCTCACTCATGAGATCATAAGTTTGATGTAATTCTCAATCTCCATCCCCCTTTCTCCATGAAGAGGCCTCCTTATATAACCTTGTAGAGGCCCAACCACTTGAGAGATCTTTGGGATAAGTTGAGGATTCCTCTCCTTCAGTTGAGGATATTCCCTAAGATCATTCCTTGAACATCTATTTGAATCCAGCCACCTTTAGGAATTGAAGGATTCTTCCCTGATTTGTCTCAACAAACCCAAAACTTTCTCAGAAAAGGGTAGTGCTCCCCCAAAAGGGTGCACAGAGTGCTCCAACACTCCTCCAAAGAGGCTTGGGGAGTGCCAACACTCCCTGATAGTGGGTAGGGGAGTGCTCCTCTCCAAAATCCATTTTTTAGTGGTTCTTTTAGTGGAAAAAGGTTTGTACTCCTTGTCAACTAATTTCTCTTATTCAAAACTAGTCTTTGAGGTGTCTTAAGTGTCTTTATGATGTCGTTAGAGGAAGGACATAGGAAAGATGGAAGTATGATGTTTGTGACACTTGCAACACTTGTGTTCAATATGCGACACTTGAAGACAAGATGTGACACTTACAACATTTGTAATGACGACACTTGCGACACTATTGAAGTGAGTAATTTTGAGGTGTAAGAGATTACCCCCCAAAGTATGAAGTTAGAAGACGATGATGACTGAAGTAGTTTGTAGACTTTTTCGAGCAAGGGTATGGATGTAGAGAAACTGGAGAAAGCTACACACAACCATCAAACAAATTATATGACATGTTTCAAACCCAAGGAAGGCATACCTATGCTTGAGTGATAACGACTTTTTAGATATGGCCTCCATAAAATACACTATGGATCCATAATTATATTGACAAAATGGTATAGCCACTGAAGATACAATGTGGATCTATACTCCTATGACCTGAACTGATCGTAGCCATGAGGAATACATAGTGGATCTATGAGATGACAAGACATAGCCACGACCAATACAAAGTGTATCTATGTAACAATATATGTGTAATAGTTCAAAAGAACTCCTTCACAACCTGGGCAAAGTATACATAAGAGTGGAAATATCAACCTAGGGTCTTATTACCGATCCCAATGTAGTATGAATCTAACCATGTGAATAGATGTCCTAATGTCAAACATGGCATAAACCACTTGATTATCGGTCAATGAGGTAAACCGTTAACGAGTGCTAGGGAAATCACCATTGATGTCAATGATTCCCAAGGTACTCTAGTACATTTCAATGAATGTGAATAGATGAGATGAAGTCGAACATCCATGGAATCATCCGATCAGAGGTCAATGATGTAAACCCATTTTTGGACGCGAGAAGGCCTGCCATTGAGGCATGCAGGTCCCAAGGTAATAACTGGTTTCTAAGTCTAACTCCTAGATAATGTGCTGAAGTTGACAGGAATAGACTCATCGAAGGAGGGCCTTGATGTATTCCCCATCAATGACATGAAACTGACACATAGATGTAATTGGTAGATCAAATGAACATGGAATGACATGGGTATTGAAACAGGATATTTGTGATGGCTGACTCCTGAGGTAGATACTTCCCTTGAACACTGAGGCACAATAACAGAAACTTGACATAGACCAAAACTTGATGATGCAGTGGATGTTGTGCCTTTTGTCGGGTGACCCAAAGGAGTAAAAGAAACTCAGAGGATTGGCTTAGTGTAGAGGTTCAATGGATTAAAATGCATGAAAAGACAAAGTGCTATGTTCAAGGAGACCGTAAGAGCTACTGGTAGTGTTCTCAAAAAACTATTTGGTTTACTTCTTTCAATTTCCCCCCCATCCAGATAGACGAATACCTCTCCTTAATTTAACGAGATCAAGGAGGGTAACACATACTCAATATGACTCACCTTCGGTAAGTCCCTCTTCCTTTTTTTAGCGAACTGGAAGAAGTAAGGGTTTGGTCTCATATGAGCCCTTCAATGTTTTATTGTTTAACGAGTCCAGAGAAGGTAAACTCGGTGGTTTCTCATATTTAGAGAGTATTAAAACAACTTAAAGATGACTCCAATGTTGTCCTTTTTCGTAATGTTAGTCTCGCGAGGCAGAAAAAGAGATAAATTATCACTTGAAAGATTCCCTTTCAAACCTTTTAATGAGTGGGAAAGGAAGAAAGATCATTTGACAATCTTTTCATGTTTAAAGAGTCTGAAAAGAGATAAAAGATGACTCCAGGGGGTTCCCTTTTTGTTTAACCATGCGAGTCCAAAAAAGTGATAAACGTTTACCCAGTTGCATTCTCATGTATTTAAGAGCACGAGAAAGAAAAAAGACTAATGTCGGTATGCCCCCAGCTTGAAAGCTAGTGGATTAACTCCAGAATGATCATCAAAGGTTGGAGACATGCCCTACAAGCTTCAATTCATTCACCGACTTTGAGTTTGTCACCAATTTCTCCACTATATGGAGAAAAAGGATAAATGTGGATGAAATGAAGGTTCAAAAGAGGTGACTGTTGCATTTTTTTAATGAGCTTTACACAGGAAAAGAACTATGCTCAGGGCTCTGGGTTCAATCCCTAGATTGATGTTTCATTTTTGAACAAGCTTTCTATAGAGAGGAAAAACTGTGCTTGTGACCTCTGTTTTATTTTTTATCGATCTTGCTACAGAGAAGAGAAACTATGCTCCTGGACTCTTCTTGATCATGGCTTCCAAGAGAATAACATGCTTGAAGGAAACCATGTCAAGGGACAAAACTCAGTCCTATCTTCCAAGCGATCTTCACTGGATGGAAGAAAATCACTCTGGAAGGAATACATGTTGAGGGTCTTGTCAAGGGTAAGGAGATCAGGCTCCAATAGCCCTACTGAATATATGACCATGTCAACTACTAGATCCAAGCCATCAAAATTTGAAGGCATGGGAGACGATAGAAAATCGACATCAGGAGGGGAATTAGAGTGTATATCTCCTTGAATTTCCTCACGAGGGGGAAGAAAAGAAGATTGATTATGGTTATCATCCCGAGGTAGCTCATCAATTCTCAACATTTCCATAAGAGATTCATCAGAAGGAAAATTTGGGGAAATGTAGTCATTCGCAAATGACAAGGAGCTTAATCATGATGGCATCGAGTAAATGTCAGGTACCAACAGATGTTGGTCATATGAAGAGGGAGAAACAGATCGGACAACAATGTATGATGTTTCGTCTAGACTAAGTGGCACTGTATCACCTAATAAATCGAATTCCAAGGGACTAGGTACAATCCAAGGGTCAGATGATTCCAAATATTGATAAGCCACGGTCGAAATCATATCGACGACGGAAATATGATGTGTAGTTGGTGGAAGTGGTGTAGGGAAGGTACCCATAAGGCTAGAATATTTTAGTAAGCCAACACCAACGCTTTCATACGTGATCTTGTGGTCTCCCAAGAAAGGAATTTTGTTGGTAGAAGGAGTGCGAGCATCGGTCGTGCATAAATCTAACTGATCAACAGTGACAATTTTTCCCTGATGAGGAAATTGTACACATTGAAACACTGATGAGGCAACGACAGTCATAGCATAAAACCAACTTCTTCCAAGTAACAAGTTGTAATCGAGGGGAGCATCGACCACCTCGACATCAACAGTGATGGTTTTTCCACCCAATTGGATGGGTAGGGACTTTAAAAGTCCATTGGGATGAAAACCTCACCCATCGAATGTGCATAACATCGTTGGGGATTTGTTAAGTGCGGGTGATTTGTTAAGAAATCCCCAGTGGAGTCACCAATTTCTGTTGTAGGTGAACCCTCCTACGGACAAGTGGATTCCCTCTTGGTCTCTAGACTCCTAAGGTCAAGACATAAAAGTTCTTAACATGGACACTGACTTCCTTTTATATCTAATCAAGCTAATAAATGAAAGAGAAGAAGAAAATATGTACCTTATTAGCGACGTTTGTCCTTGCAAATTCCTGGCTAAGTTTCTATCCTGAGCTCCCTAATAAGTCCTGTAGAAAAAACAAAGATACAATGGACTTCCTACTCTACTGATATTAGCTCAAATATAGATCCATCTACTGCAGACAAACTCATATGGAACAAACACAAGTTTGAAAGAAATAGGACAAGCATTGATTATTATTGAGAACAAGTAAAAGTACTTACAATCCTTTGATGAAGGTGAAACAACTTCTTCCAGTTCTCCTTGTTCAACCCCTTTTCTCAAGTAATCTCCACTGATTTCTTTTATGACATCTCACTCATGAGATCATAAGTTTGATGTAATTCTCAATCTCCATCCCCCTTTCACCATGAGGAGGCCTCCTTATATAACCTTGGAGAGGCCCAACCACTTGAGAGATATGTGGGATAAGATGAGGATTTCTCTCCTTCATTTGAGGATCTTACCTAAGATCATGACTTGACCATCTATTCGAATCCAACCACCTTCAGGAATCGAAGGATTCGTCCCTGATTTGTCTCAACAAACCCAAAACTTGTTCAGAAAAGGGTAGTGCTCCCCCAAAATGGTGCACAGAGTGATCCAACACTCCCCCAAAGAGGCTCAAGGAGTTCCAACACTCCCTGACAGTGGGTAGGGGAGTGCTCCTCTCTAAAATCCATTTTTTAGTGGTTCTTTCAGTGGAAAAATGTTTGTACTCCTTGTCAACTAATTTCTCTTCTTCAAAACTAGTCTTTGAGGTTTCTTAAGTGTCTTTATGATGTCGTTAAAGGTATGACATATGCACTATGGTAATATGATGTTTTTGACACTTGCAACACTTGTGGTCAAGATGCGACACTTGCGGACAAGATGCAACACTTACAACACTTGTAATGACGACACTTGCGACACTATTGAAGTGAGTAATTTTGAGGTGTAACACATATTGATGAGTACTTGAGACATGATTAGTACATACTTGATACATGGTTGGTTGCACTTGTTTATGGTATAGGTTGATTATAGATTGTTTGGTATAGGTTGGTGCATGGTTGATGCACTTGTTTATGGTACAGGTTGATTACATGTTGATGTTGAGGTACAGGTTGATGCATGGTTCAGTTTTATTGGTACATGTTTACAATAGTACATATCACAGTGATAGTCTAACAATGGTTCCATCATTCTACTTCTACTTAAGGGCGGTTGGACAGGGCAAGGATAGGTGGTTGTAGCCACATTCCGGTTGTAGCCATAAAACATAGGGGGTTGTAACCTCCTTTTGGTTGTAGACAAAGAATTGGGGAGTTGGAGCTTCCCTTAGGTTGTAGCCTGAGAAACTAAGGGGTTGGAGCCTCCTTCCAGTTGCATCTGGAAAAAAAAGGAAATTGGTGCTTCCAATGAATGTAATTCTTCAAGACATATAATATAAAGCATTATGTGGTTTTCTCCCAATTTGGGTTTCCACATAGAACACTGGTGTACTGTGTATGTGTGTGATTGTTCATTTCTTATTTCTCATTATTCTATAATAATTCTACATTAATATAACACTTGTATTATTTGGAGAAAAAGGACTATAATTACGCTATTACTGATTCACCCCCCCTCTCAGTAATCCAACAATTGGTTTCATAGAAGGTTCCTTCAGAAATTAGTTTAACCATAGAAAGGTAGATCATGGAGATTACCAACTAATATAAAAAAGGAATACCACACTTTGATGGACAAAAGTATGCTTTTTGGAGCATAAGGATGAAGACATATATACAAGCACAGGGGTTTGAAATTTGGCAATCAATTGTAGATGGATACACACTACCAACCGTTCCACCAACAAATGACAAAGCAGTGAAACTTGGTTAGAAGAATTTGAAAGCTACAAATGCACTTTTGAATGGTCTCAGTGAAACAATATTCACCAAAGTTGTACATTGTAAATCCGCCAAAGAGATTTGAGACAAGCTTCGAAATATTTATGAAGGAGATATAAAAGTTAAAGAAACAAAACTTCAAACTTACAGAGGTGAGTTCAGGAAACTAAAAATGAAGGAAGATGAGAATATTGCATCCTACTTCTTAAGAGTTGACGAAACAGTGAATGCAATCATAGGATTGGGAGAAGAAATCGAAGAATTTGTAATTTTTCAAAAGGTACTAAGATATCTTCCTATGAGATTCAACCCTAAGATATCAACACTAGAATAAAGATCGGATCTGAACTCAATAAGCATGTATGAACTGCATGGAATCTTCATAGCATATGAAATGATAATTGAATAGGAAAATCCATATGTAAAAGAAACATGCTTCAAAGCATCCAAAAGATCAAAGAAAAAGAAAAAGGAACAAGAAGAATATAGTAGCATCATCGACATCTCGGACGATGATGAAGAAGTGACCAACTTCTTCAAAAGACTGAACAAAGGTACCAATGGTAGGTATAGAGGTAAGATTCCTTTAATTTGTTTTAATTTTGATGGTATTGGTCATTTTTCTAAAAAATTTCGTCATAATAAAAAGAGAAATGATGAAGGTTACTCAAAAGGAAAACACACATATAAAGTCAAAAGAACTACAAAGAAATATTTCAAGAAAGGCTTATGCATCAAAGAAGACATCTCATAATTGGATGAAGACGAAATCAGTGACAGTGAGACATGAAGAGTTCTATTCATGGCATTTAAATAATTTGACAAAGAAGATTCCGAAGAAGAATATGAAGAAGCCGAAGAAGGATATGAATAAGTCGAAGATGAAATTAAAGAGGCAGAAGTTGAATACTGAGAATAATTAATGTGTGCCATAGAAGTTATTAGAAGAGAAAAGAAGAAAAAAAAGAAACTACAAGCAGAACTAGACAAGAAAAAAAACACTCGAGAACTAGAACAAATGATCACAAGATTGAAGGTTCAAATAGAAGAAGGTAAAAGAATTGAAGAATCACTCAAAGAACAATTATAAGAAAAGGACAAGATCATTGAAAACTTGGAAGCAAAGATTGTCGCACTAAGAAAGGATATTCAAAAGAAAAATATGAAGAATAGCTCAAAAGTTCTGAATGACATTATCAACAGTAAAAAATCTCATCTTGACAAGTCTGTACTTGGATAAAATCAGACAGAAAAGGGATAAATCTCCAAAACAACAGAGAAAGAAACAAATCCAAAAATCTATGAAGAAACAATCAAAGGGGATATGAAGATGTACAAGGAAGATTACAGGGACACTCCTCCACTGAGAAGATTCAGATTTCAGATTCAACAATAGATAGATAGGCCTCAATAAGAAGAAGGATTCACAAGAGCACCTTCTTTCAGAAGATCTTCAAGTCCCAGGTTTCAAACCATATTTTTTGGTTTATGTTATGCATATAATAATTTTGGACATAAAGCTGTGAATTGCAGAGCTAACGACATGAAGAATAACAACTTTGAGAGTCATAGACAAATGGGTTACTCAAGAAGACCTATTGAAACACAAAGAAGAAGTTACAACAGGTTTGAATCTTTGAGAACTGAAGTGGAATGTTAAAAATGTAAAAATTTTGGACACGTGGCCAAAAATTGCAGACTGACAGTCCCTCCTAAAGAACCTCAACAGAATAACAACAGTCACAGACAAGAACCTCAGAAAACGACATGGATAAGAAAGAAATATCAGTATAGCAATGAAGAATGCAGAGTCACTCTACAAGATAAGAAGAAGAAACACGGTTGGTATGTTGACAGTGGGTGTTCAAAACACATGGCAGGTGATAGAGACAAATTTCTTACATTGAGAAAGAAAATAAATGGATCAGTCTCCTTCGGAAGTGATAATTCAGCCAAAATCATTGGAGAAGGAACAATCTGAATTTGGAACAAGAATAAAAGGGCACACAATTTTCTACTGGTAGAAGATATGAAACATAATCCTCTAAGTTTGAGTCAAATGTGTGACCAAGGTCATAAAGTTAATTTCAATTCACAAAAGTGTGAGATAAGAAGAGAAGGTTCAGGGAAATTGGTTGGTACAACTGCAAGAGTTTCAAACAACATATATGTGTTAAGTGAAATTGGAAATGAAAAGTGTTGTCTAGGAAAGGAAGATGAAAGTTGGCCATGGCACAGAAGAATGGGTCACATGCATTTTGATAACCTTGTCAAAGTCAGCAAAAGAGAAGCAGTGAGAGAAATGCCCCAGATCACGAAACCAACCAACTCTTTATGCAAGCATTGTCAACAAGGAAAGAAAACAAAGACTAGGTTCAAATAAAAGGAATATTCAACAACAAGGCCACTGGAAATTGTGCATACTGATCTAGTTGAAGAAACTACAACAAAGGGCTTAAAAGGTGAGAGATACTTTATGTTATTAGTTGATGATTATACAAGAATGACTACAGTTTTATTTCTCAAGAATAAGTCAGAAGTTTTTGAAAACTTTAATGTCTACAAGGAAATGGCTGAAAATGAGATGGATTCAAGAATCAAATGCTTGAGATATGATAATGGAGGAGAGTTCACTTCAAAGAAATTTATGGACTAATGCAACAGTCATGGAATAAAAATGCAATTCTCCATTTCTAGGACACCTCAACAAAATGGAGTTGTTGAAAGAAAGAACATGATAGTACAGAAAATGGCTCAAACAATGGTAATGGATTCCAAATTGACAGATATATTTTTGACACAGGCAATGCATACAACAATTCACATTCAAAAAAGAGTAATGCTCAGAAACAACATTGATAAAAATCCCCATGAGCTATGGAAAGGAAGACCAACAAATGTGAAGCACTTTAGAGTTTTTGGAAGCAGATGCTACATCAAAAGAGAAGATGGCAGAGTGAGAAAGTTTGACTCTCGTGTGGACAAAGGAGTACTTGTTGGTTACTCAAGTACAAGGAAATCATACAAGTGTTACAATCTAAGATTGAACAAAGTCGTGGAAAGCATCAACATAACAATTGATGAAACATGCAGACCATAATCAAAGGAAGAAGAAAACAAATCAATGGAACAACTTTTTGAAGAAGAAGAAGCTGAAGATGAATTAGAGGAGGAATATGAAGAGAATCCGATAGAAAAAGAAGAGCAAGTTCAACAAGTATCTCCAAAGAAACCTAGCAAACGAGTACATAATAATCATCCTTTAGATCAGATTATTGAAAACAAAGATGCAGGAGTTGAGACTAGAAGAAAAAATGGTTCACCAGAACAAACACACCTAACAATCTTATTTACAATTGAACCAAATTATTTTGAAGAATCCAACAAGAATGAATGTTGGAATAAGGCCATGAATGAAGAATTGGATCAAAGAGAGAAAAATGACACTTGGGAACTGGTTCCAAGACCAAAGAATAAGAATGTGATCAACAAAAAATGGGTTTTCAGGAACAAATTAAATGAAGATGGACAAGTTACAAAGAACAAAACTAGATTGGTATATAAAGGATATGCATAGATTGAAGGAATCAACTTTGAAGAGACATTTTCCCCAGTTGCCAAAATGGAAGCAATCCGATTTCTTTTAGCCTATGCATGCTCCAAAAATGTTAAAGTATATCAGATGGACGTAAAATCAACTTTTCTGATTGGGTAACTTGAAGAAGAAGTCTACACTGAACAACCAAAAGGATTTCAGTTGTCAGATAATGCAGATTATGTGTGTAAATTAAATAAGGCCTTGTATGGTTTAAAACAAGCTTCTAGAGCATGGTACTCTAGACTAGATAAGTATCTACATCAGGAAGGGTTCAGAAAAGGAAGTGCAGACAACAATCTCTACATCAAGGTAAGTGAAGGTAATATTTTATTAATTGAAGTTTATGTTGATGATATTATTTTTGGTAGTGATTTTGACAGGTTAAGCCAAAAATATGCAAAAGACATGTAGAATGAATTTGAAATGTCCTTACTTGGAGAACCATCCTTCTTTTTGGGACTTCATATACGTCAAAGAAACCAAGGAATTTTTATTTCTCAAACCGAGTATATTAGAGAATGCTAAAGAGGTTTATAATGGAAGATCACAAACCAATTATCACTCCCATGAAAACCAATTGCAAGTTGAGCAAAGATGATGATTCAAAGTCTACAGATCAGAGGAAATACAGGTCAATGATTGGCAACCTACTATATGTGACATCATCCAGACCAGATGTAATGCAGACAGTTGGACAGGTGGTATGATTTCAAGCAACACCAAAGGAGTCACATGTGTTAGCAGTGAAGAGGATTTTCAGATATCTCAAAGGAACATAAGAGTTTGGATTATGGTATCCAAAAGGAAAGGATCTATCACTTATTGCCTACATAGATGCAGATTGGGAAGGTTGTATTGATGACCGATGAAGCACCAATGGGGCAGTGTTCTACTTGGGTGAGTGTTTTGTATCATGGATAATCAAGAAACAATCATCAATATATTTATCTACAATCGAGGAAGAGTATATTGCAGCAACATCATGTTGTACATAGGTTCTTTGGATGAAACAAACTCTGAGAGATATACAGGTTGAGTATGGTGAGCCCATTCCAATATATTTTGATAATACAAGTGCTATCAATATCTCAAAGAACCCGATGATGCACTCCAAGACAAAGCACATTCCAATAAAGTATCACTTTCTACGGGAGTAGGTTGCAAAAAAGAACATCAAAATTGAGTATGTGGGCACAAAAAAACAAGTGGCAGACATATTCACAAAACCACTTCCACGAGAATCCTTTGAATATCTTTTCTAGAGACTTGGAGTTATTTCTACTCCAAAATGAATTATTTTTGAATGCTTATCTTATATGTCTTAGATTTACACGAGTAAGCACCATACGAGGACAGTTCAGTCAGGGGGAGAAACCTCGGATGGAAAGATACCTTTTCCATTGATGACAAAGGGGGAGAGATTTATCATATGCAGAGGACAGAGGCATGGTTCCAAGGTGAGCATGAGTGATATGATTTTAGTATTGCATCAGAGTGTTGCCATCAATGCCAAAGGGGGAGATTGTTGATTGAGGTTGGTTGTCATTGATGTCAACCCTTGAAGAAAGCCCCATACCACAAAGTTTGGGTAATGGACCCAATATTTTTTTATGTAAATATGACTCATTATTGTCTTTTCATGGTTGATAATAAGTAGAAATGGATGAATTCCAAAGTGGTCCCCTTATGGTGAAATCCCTCACAGAAATACGCTTTGTTGATTGAGTTATCCTAAAAGTATGGTTAGAGAACCTGCAAGATACCAGATATATAAAATATGCAGAACAAAATTGAAATGCTAGAAATAACAGAATATCAGTACAATATCCAGCATAATCTTCACAATACACAGAAATGATATACGAAATAGCAACAGAAATAACACTTTGAATTAGATAGAAATGTTCACAGGCCTCTTCGAGGGGGCAACCTCCAGTCGAGCAATGCTCTGTTACAATAATCTCAAGCTAGGGTTATTCATACCCTCGACCCTGATTTATAGTAAATATGTCTCTTAAGAGAAGCATCTAGAGGAAGATCCTTATAGAAGCGAAAGCTTCTATTAGGTCTTCTTACATCTGCCTTATTCTATTTTATTGAAAGGTCTTATTAATATTGACCTTTATTAC
>JZKD02S1677326.1:830903-877062 GCA_000966675.3 Picea glauca
TTTTTTCTTCAGGTCATCTCGCCATTTTCGCAATAATTTTTTTTTTAGAATGATTCAGACTGTGGAATTGATATTCCATTGAGAAAACATATCCAAGTATCTTTGGTAAAAAAATCATCTTGTGTTTCATTTTAGTTTTGGAGTTACACTCCGTGGAAAATAGGGTTTGTGGCTAGTCCTAAAACTAGTCAAAAATAGGTGTTTCAGGTAAAAACGTCACAAATTATTCATAACAGATCCAAATTCAGTAAGACTAAATGTGTTGGTTATTATAGTATTTAGTATGCTGTGTAATAGTTTCATATAAATTCAACAAATATTCCATGCGGGGCATGCTATACAAGGTCCATCTCAAGAATAAGCTAGAATTCAACAAGGTGTGCCATTTTTTCCATAACTCCTTTTCTGAGAGGTTCCAAGTAGTGAAACCTGGAGGAATTGCATAAAACACACTGAAGAACATTGTGTATCAGTTTAAGATATTTATTCATTACAGCTACAAAGTTATGATTATTTCAATTTAGGGTTGTTGACTAATCCAAAACTAGTCTTGTGAGACTAAAGAAACATTTGATGAAAATGCTAGTCTCTTATTGTTAAAGGTAAGGAAGGTTTGCGGGTATGTGATGATATAAGCGAGGTCTATTATAGAGTTACAAATTATATTTAGATGATGAAATTGATAAGTGATTTTGGTTGAGGTACAAGTTGGGTACATGGTTGAGACAAGTAGTTGATGAGTTGGCACATACATGAGGTGCATAGTTGATGATGTTGGTACATATTGATGAGTCATAGTTGATGAGTACTTGACACATGATTGGTACATACTTGGTACATGGTTGGTTGCACTTGTTTATGTTACAAGTTGATTACATATTGTTTGGTACAGGTTGGTGCATGGTTGATGTACTTGTTTATGGTACATGTTGATTATAGGTTGATGCATGGTTCAGGTTTATTGGTACATGTTTACAATGGTATATCTCATAGTGATAATGTGACAATCGTTCCATCATTCTACTTCTACTTCAGGGCATTTGGACGGGGAAAGAACAGGTGGTTGTAGCCACCTTCCAGTTTTATCCAGACAACATAGGGGGTTGTAGAATCCTTCTAGTTGTAGCCAAAGAATTGGGGAGTTGGAGCTTCCCTCAGGTTGTAGCTTGAGAAACTAGGGGTTTGGAACCTCCTTCCAGTTGCAGCTGGAAAACAAAGGAAATTGGTGCTTCCAATGAATGTAATTCTTCAAGACATATAAGATAAAGCATTCTGTGGTTTTCTCCCAATTTGGGTTTACACGTAAAACACTGGTGTACTATGTATGTGTGTGACTGTTCATTTATTATTTCTCATTATTGGATAATAATTATACATTGTTATAACACTTGGATTATTAGGAGAAAAATGACTATAGTTACGCTATTATTGATTCATTCTCAGTAATCCAACAATAGTTAGATATACTAATGTGAACATAATTAATGCAAGAGGACTTATTAGAAGGTTCTTCTTCTAGAAGAATCCTCATCTAGAATGTTCTTATGTGGTTGGTAGAACTATATAAAGGGGTTCAAACAATATAATGGGAATTCAAGAAGAAGTATTGTATTTGGAGCATGTATCTCATTAGGAGGTTTCCCTTTCGAAGAGGCAAGTGAACATGAGTAGATCCCTTCCATAACATGATCTATTGTATGGTGTTTCCCTACCCTAAGGGTTTGATAATAATAATTTTTAGGTTTTATATATTTCTCTTGGATCTTTGTATGTGATTGCATATTCATATCTACTTGGTACTTAACATTTTGCATCCATTAATAAGTTCTTAGGCCACCAATAATGGAAAATAATGTACAAGAAAAAGATAAAAATATAACATCAAAATATGTACATATAATATTTTAATATTATATTGTACATCTTCTAGCGAAATTATTAGTGAATAATAATGTAGAGCCACCTCAAAATATAGCTGGAGAGAGGTTCTTAGGGCTTAAAGAACAAGCTTCATTGAGTCTTAGAAATATTCCATTTTACACTATTAGAAATCTCATTGCATTCATTATTTACAAAGCGAAAATTGAATTTGTGGCATTGATTTCTTCTTTGTCAAGGTCTCCAACCGATACATTCATGGTGTAATTTCATCCCAAAATGTAATCTTGCAACAAAGGGTTGCCTATTATCCTTAGTGTTAGTCAAGGTTTAGTCATGTGTTCAACTCCTTTCTCTAAGAATATAGTGATTCTCGTGCATATTAGTTGGTAGGCATAAGAATCCCACTGATAACCAACATGGATAATTGATTTAAAATATAAATGGAAGCACAAGAATATCAATGGTAGATAGTGTAGTTTGGAGTGTGGTAGCGATAACCAACTTAACGAACAATTGATTAATGATAATGATTATTCAAGCTAGCTTTGGATTTTTGCATGTGTTAGTTGGTAGTGTTAGGGTATTTAGACATTTAGTGTAACACCCTATTCCCCCCTAGCTTGTAATTATAATTATGAATTAATGTTGATGTTAGTTGTGACAGTGATATTTTCCCAGTGATAATATAATGGGTTATTTCAAACATTGTAAACATATTTTATTAATGAAATTATTCTGTACAACTGACTAAAGGGTGGAGCACCAATATTGACCTCGATACCATGAGTGGAAATTGGTGAGGGGGAACACTTTTCCTAATATCCTTAGTGCCAATAGCCAAAATCGAATTGAAGGAGTCTTTCCTCTTTTCCCTTTTTCCCAAAGTTAGTTAATAAAGGGGAGGCTAGGTAGTTGAGGATCCAAACACCCATAATAAAGAGGTATGGAGAGAGAGGGATGGACAACTGAAAATTTTCATCTAGGTACAACAATACCATCCTTGAACCTGCAAAATCCTCTGACAAGAGAATTATTGGGAACCTTTAGGGGAAGAGGGAATAAGAGTCACGAGAGTGTGAGAGAAAGAAGGTAGCCATAAAGTAAGCAAGCGATTGCAAGGAAATCATGGTGTATGATGAAGTAAGCTAGCAAGTGCCAAGAAAAATATGAGAGATGAAGCTAAGATGAGGTAGTAAGAAGAGAAGACACAACATGGGTTATGACGATGAACTCGAAGAGGGTCTGTGATGAGTCTACATGCAAATATATGCATCATAGGAATGATCCATGAGCTATTGATCCAAGATAAGTCCTACGAGGTATTTCCTATTGTGGACTATTGTGAAGGAGAGTGGCCATCATACCCAACCTTGATTTCCTTTAGAAATTAAGTTTCCCTAGTGGTATCATGGTGTTGCATGGTGGTCAATTGTTGCAAAGGGGAATAGTGCAACTGAGCCTACGGTTTGGTGGAAAAGAGTTCATCCTTAGTCAATTAGTTTGGCCGCGTATTTTAAACAAGTAAGTGTCCACTATGCCCTATATATTTATATGTTTTTGCATGAATTGCTATTGATTTGCATTTCTGAGTTGGTATGGATCTATGGACATGATGAATGAATGTATGAACAATGTAATTTTGCATGTATATTAAATACATTCCATACTAGTTAGTTTCTATTGAATGTATGAATAAGTAACCTATGATTCATGGCATCAAACCCTGTGAATGGCATGAATTGTTTTGTGTATAGAATACATAATTTAAACAGATTAGAGACTCATATTTATTGGGCATGAGTGTAAAGGATCCAAGTTTTCTAAGATCCCTATTTTCCTCTCTGAATCCTGTAATGGAAGGTCATGGAAGATCCCTCAAATATGGATTGATTAATAGGTCGTAGAGCTGGTGGATATCAAGAAAAGACATGTACATGCTTAGTATAAGGAAGCCAGATATAAATAATCTTGGTGCATGATCAGTTTAAACAGAACCATGACAAAGGAACCATGAAATTTCGATTGTTGGGGATCTATGATTTCTAGAAAAAAGGAACTTATTCAAAGGTCCAGGTAGCTGATATATAGAGGTTTCACAAATGGACTCAATTAGAAAGTCCATATTCTGAATGCGGGACCCAACCAAGGAATAGTGAGTTGGTGCAGAACCTTGATGCAGTATAACTAGTGTATTGTGTTAGACGACATGCCAACATATGGTTTTAGAAGTTCCATGTCATCTTGTTGAGTCAGCATGCCACATCGACATGCCATGTCAGAGGACACATTAGAAAATATCTCATTAGTGGATCCATGATGGAAATCCATAGGGTGGATGCCATATGGTGGAATGGTGTAGTGGAACCCAAACCATTTGGAAATACAAAAATCAAATATTTCTTAAAAATGGGCTTCTTGGAAATTGTCAGATGTTGGATGAGGAACCATGAATTAGTGGAAACTTTATCCCTTAAAATCTAAAGGAGAATTCTAGGTGGCTATGACATGTCAGGATGATGTGGATTCCACGTAAGACAAACCCAAACTGTGAAATCATATGGAATATGGTGTGGAGTTTCCAAGTGGAGGGAGGGATGTGGAGAGAATAGGTGTCCTTTCATGGTGAAGTGAGGACGGAGATGGGAGGTTATTGGTCGATCATATTTAAAATCCTCCTTGATTTAGACTATTATATGCGACAAATATTAGTCATCAGATATTTTGGGGTCAAGAAGTTTGTTAACTTTCACACAACTTTGAGCCCAAATTTAATCAGTCACAAGATCAGATTGTCCTTAGTTGTCATATATTTTGGGATTAAGTAATATTGTTAATCATCATACAACTTTGATCTTGATTTTAATTTGGATTGTTGATCCATGCAATCCTCCATTGTTCTATCTATTGAACATGAAAGTTGCACACCAGAGGTAAAATGGTAAAGGAAGGGACCCACCCATTCTCGTAGCCTATGGATGAGTGCTAAATGGAGGCCTGCCATTGGAACAAATTAGTGAATGTGGGTAAATGAGTAAATGCCATGTGGTAGTTGGGTACAGGTGGGATCTGCTATATTAATGGAATGGGAAAAAATAATTTGAATAAGTGTTGGGAGTTAATCCTGACCATTTATCTGTGGTCTCACTGAATGTAGACTGTCCATTTTTCTAGAGGTTTGTGCCATCCCATTGACTCGATAGTTATCGGTGGTGTTGTTTTAGTGATCATCGACACTTTGGCCCAATGACTTGACAATGTATCAAACCAATGGTTATCGATGATGACATTTTAGTTCTTATAGACACTTTGGCCTGATGACCTGAAGGTGTATCAACCCAATGGTTATTGGTGGTGAGATTTAGTTCCCATCGACACTTTTCTCCAATGACTCGATGGTGCATCATCCTGATAGTTATCATAGGTGGCATGTAGTTCTTATCGACCCTTTAGCCTGATGAACCATCGATTATTTTGCCTTATCAACCATCGGATTTCTTGTTTTGTGTACATAGGAACCTTCAGACCAGTGCCCCATCGACCTTATAAAAAGGAAGAATCCACATCAGATGGAATGTGAGAGATAGGCCCATGTGGATGTTCTATAGGATAATGATGTTAGATGACGTGTGGAGTGGGTCCATATGGATGCCACATGGACATGATGAAGTCAATTTGAGGATAATTGCTCAATATTTTCTAAGGATCATAAATTTTTGTTTGTAGCTCATAATTGAACATAAATACACTCATTGGAGAACTCTTGCAGAGTAAAATTGATCCTTGGGATTAGATTCAAAGATAGAATAATCATTGAAGAGAGAAATCTTCGAAGATTTTTTACATCCCACCACCCTAATGATGTTTGTGGGGTTAGGTGTATTACAGAGTGGTATCATAGTAGTGTTACAACACTCGATATGTATGGGACAAGAACCAGGACAAGAGAAAAGAATTGCAGGGTTTCCTGCAAAGCTCATTTGACAAAGTTACACAAGAAGTCAAAATTTATCTTGTGATATGAAATTTATTCTGTCCATTGTTTCTGAAAAGAAAAAATTTCCAGCCATGTATATTTTAATTGAAATAATGTTGATGTACACTAACGATAGATTTAAGTGTGAATGAAAATAGGAACATATCCCAACTTGGGGTTGTTGTGAG
This sequence comes from Picea glauca, assembly GCA_000966675.3. Taxonomy (NCBI): domain Eukaryota; kingdom Viridiplantae; phylum Streptophyta; class Pinopsida; order Pinales; family Pinaceae; genus Picea; species Picea glauca. The sequence continues at coordinate 836,946 of JZKD02S1677326.1, forward strand.
GGAATAAAAGCCTTATCAAGGCTAGTAATCATGTACCTATCAACTGTTATCATTAACTAATAGTGACATGTTTTTTTAGCACTAAGAAGGCATGGTACAATGAAGAAAATAGTAGCAGGATGGTGTAGAAATGCATGGAAGAGACCCCATGCATCAAAGACGAGGGATCAACACAGGGGAGGGTTATGGAAACTCCTCTAGGCTTGGTAGATGTAATGAGAATCCCGAAGGCCAAACTCTAGAGTTACAGGGATGATAAGAGAAGTTTATTAGTGTAAATTCTAACCTTGTACAATATCTACTGCAAACTGATATTCATAAAAGAACAGAAAAGATGCAATGGAAAATACAAACATTACACAGAGATTTTTCACCTGGAAACCCAAACTGAGAAAACTAGCATATATTATATTGATACACATTGTGTTACATTGTTTACAATACAATATACATATAGGATCCAGCGGCATCCAAAACCCTAACCCAATGAACTGGATTAGTCCAAAACCCTAATTCCTTAACCGGAAATAGAAAACCATCGGCAAAAACCATGTGCCGAAAAACCACCTAATATCATGTGGTCCCGGAAATATGTCGTCCCGGAAATATGTCGGCCCAAATTTTTTTTTTTCGGGGGCACTGCCCCCGAACCCCTGCGCGGGGGGGTCCGCCCCCCTCTTACCCCCCTGCACACCCGGCGCAGGCGCTCAGACACTACTACTCGTGCAAAGAATATAACACATACCCAACAATTAGAGCTATGGTTCAAACATTAGACCTAAGTCATTGAAGATAGACCATAAAGGAATGATTGTTAATCCTGTTTTGGAAAAAAAATAATCCTATTAGGGCCAAAGAAAAGTATAGAATCATAGATATAGAACAAAGAATACGACATTGAGGTTGTACAACCTATGAACCTAAAATTGAATTTTGGTTGCAACATCAAGGACTGTATGAGTCATAGATAATGAATTAAATTGTTTCATAACTTTAATTCTTCCTACAAGAATAGGTTGACAAATCCTCTTGTGATATTGATTATTTCCTATGTAAAAGCTAGAGCCTATATGAACAAACTCCCCATGATTAAGAAATTGAACAAACTCCCTATGATTAAGAAATTGATTGAAAATTTATATGTTTAGTCAATTTGGTATGGTAATGGAGGATACCTATTGTTGGACATCCATTTAGGTGTGAGCAAATGGATTTTGTGACTAGAATGGTTGTAGGGGCCCAAGAGTTGTTAGAAAGGAGAGGTCACAGGCTTGGGTATCAAATGTGATAGGTCTCTGTTAAATATATTTGTACATGAGTGCAATGAACATGCTATTGGAGCTCAATGAAGGCCATGGTCAGGATGATGATTGGTGAAGAATAGGGCCAACTGATACAACCCTGATAATGAAGGGGAATATCTCAACTTATTATTTTATATTTTACCTTTTCCATAACCTTTGAAAATGGTTTTATATGTTGTTGATTAAGATAATGTCAACTAGAATGCATATGCACTAATAGGCATGAGGATAGTAAAGTTCTAGGTACATATAGATATGTTTCAAATGCATATGATAATGATGAGCATACACCTAACTTGATTATAGACTTATTAAGAAGTCTGTTGATATAAATTCTCATGATGAATAACCATGATTGATGATAATTGATAACAAGGAAGGCTTGAAAACATGGATGCCAATGTTGGGGATGCTAAATACAACATTGTGATGAAAAATGATATGAACTTGAGGTGTTGATCCAAATTTTAGGAAAGGAGTGAATGAACCTACCTAAGACACCAATGGATCAGGTGGTATCCAATGATGGATGACAACCATGTAAATGTATGTTTTTAGTATGCTCAAGTAATGAAAGGAAATTTAGGTAAGGATTCCCTCAACAAAGGTTTGATGATTGAACTGATTGAGCATCATTGGTTGAAAGAATATAGTACTTTTTATGAAATAGGTAATGCCATGATTACCTAGTGATTCCTGACATATGAAATTATTTTGTAACAAGTGTGCAAGAGTGATCTCTTGCTAATTGATGCCACATGAAGGAGGGAAACACATTTATCAATATTCCTGTCAGATTTTTCATGTGAAAGACTATAATAATGATAGTAAGAAATGTGAAAGTAGTGCACATGCATACTGGTATCTAGGTGTATATATATGCTTAAAGACATGGTTTGATTGTATTTACTTGGATTCCTAGTATGAATTCATGCATGAACAATGTCACTATGAAGGACAAGTAATACTTGCTATGTTTTGGGTAATGATATTGATACATAGCTGAACCTGTCTTAAAGGGTATGCTTTATAATGTTTGAATACTATCTTGAAGGGGTTGCATATCATTCTTCAGAAGAGATGGCATGAAATGCTAAAAGGGAAAGTGTGAAAAATGCTTCGTTTCTATGAAAGAATGCAATATACATATAATTATGCCATTAAAATTTTCATGTGAATGATTGTGAGAAATCATAAGTTAGAATGATTTAAATAGATGTGCATGAAAGTGTGCCAATTGTAGACATGCATGTTGAGGAAAAGATATGAAATTATCCTACTCAAGAATTTTCAGATCTTGCTTGGCTAAGGCAAGATAGATAGGAATATCACCCTATGTTTATAGCCTCAAAAAATTATTTCGTAATCCACAAGTATTAGTTACAAGGGCTTAGGCTGATTTTTTAGAATAAAAGATTGCTGTAAAATTAAACATTTTTATATAATTTTCTGAATATAACAGATGCAAAAGTAAATGTGGAGACAAAATAAAAAATACCAAGTCACATATTAACACAGATGCGACATAATATCAATCACTTATTTCATTCCAAGAAATCAAAATAATCATTCTCTTTACAAAAATCCTTGAGGGAGTTTGGACCAAAGTCAAACTTAGATGTCCCCGATGAAAACCATACAAAGGACTCTGACAAGAAGTAAAAAAACAAACATTAAAATATGGATCAACTTGCCACATATTGCTTCCCACTCGACTCTATACAATATCCTTTATTAGTCATGAAATTTAATTCATAAACAGAAAAGTCAACACAGACTATCAAAGATAGATCAACACCTCTGAAAAGAAGTGTCTGAATGATGTAATTCAACTTTGAATCTTGTTGTCTACAATAGGACCTTGCTGTCATAAAAGAGAATTAGAATTTTAATTAATTGAAGAATGAATGAAAATTGAACTATCTCAATAAAACTTAAGAGAAAACCTTAGTATGCTTTCTCCTTCTATTGTCCTTCTATTCTTCCTTCTCATTTTGCTTTTATGCATCCCAAATTAGTTGAAGTAGTTTAACTACTTATTTTAGTTAAGTTAACTAAAACTCAACTAACTTTTAGGTAGGGGAATAATTAATATAATAATAATAATAAGGGTCTTTTAATAAATAATAACTAGTAGGTGGCACCCCTTGTGACTCCCTTTAGTTTTTTAACAAAAATAAACATAACTAGTAAATCAATCAAACACATCCCTCCTTGTCGCTCCCATAATCATTCTCATTATTTGAAAATTAAATATCAATGATATTTTAAATCATATCCAAACATATAATATCCAAAATATCCAAAAATAGTATGATGTCCAAAAACTTCAGCAGTCAACCGTTCTCAACAAAATAATAATAAAATATACTCAAAAACCATATTTGCCACTTTGGGAGGAAATTTTCCCTTTGTTGTTGCTATCTCCTTTTGACTTTCCTGAATTAGCCTTAGGCTGTGTGGAGCCTTGAGGCTTGATCTCACTGACGACATGAGAACAATCATCTCTCAAGTGCATGCGGGATGAAACTGATTTAGCTGAATCACTTGAGGGAGAGGAGGGGAAACAACAAATTTTCCTTTGTCATGCATGTGGTGGGCTTCAATTTTGAGTCTTTTGCTTATGTGGGAGGTCTGTACATGTGAGTGTGCAGAGGAAATTTGTACATTTGGGTTAACAAGTGGAGGAGGAGCAGGTAGAGACAAATTTGGCCAGCCACGATGTAACAGGTGGAGGAGGAGTAGGTAGAGACAAATTTGGCCAGCCACAATGTTGGGAGACTGTCGGGTGAACAAACTCCTACCATCCGTCATTCTCAGGAACTTTAGGTTGCAATGAAACATGAGGCAGAACAGGGATACCTGGGACATGATGGGGTTGGAAGGGAGGCCTCTTTGGTGTAGGTTGGACTACCCTTTGTCCAATCCAATTGAAAAATCCATCTTGGAAGAGTTGGTTTAACTCTTGAGGATTTGGATCAAAATGTATCGAGAGTCTTGGCCTTCTAGGCCCTCTATTCCAATTCCCTCTGCCCTTGTTATTTCAGCCATAACTTCCTCTGCTGAAGAATCACATCCTGTATGCAGTGTTTATTAGAAACTATCTTCTTAAACAAACCATACATGACATATCTTAATATGAAACAAAGTTTGGCTCAAAAATCACATCAGACCCATGCAATCCAATCTAGAAAATTCATTTAATAATTTTCAATGAGCAGGGGGTGAATAATGGTTCTAAGATATCTAAGGGGGTTGTATTGAGAAGAAAAGTGATAAAATGAAAGGGAGAAAGAACATGATTACTGCTCAACAATTCATTAAACAATCGATTATGCAACAATAACAAAATCATATTAGTTGTGATCCATCTCTGTGTTATTTCTTAATCACTGTAATACGTAGTTTCTTTTAATTTAATTTTCAGAACAGGGCATGCAAAATGAATCTGGGATTGTGAGGGGATTTGTATTGAGTGAAAAAAGTGAGAAAATGATAGGGAATTTGAAGGATACTATTCATAAAATAAATTAAATAGATCAACAATCATAACTCTGTTGAACATCAATCCAAAAAGAACCAATCATTCACTTCTCCTCAATTGTATACAAAGCTTCTTGTTGTTTCAATAATTAAATTTCCCATAATTCCTTAATTTATAATAATCCGTGCAATAATAACTTATAAAAAAACTTTTTCCATTCAACAATATTGTTTAACAAAACGTTGATCCCTTCTTCCTTTTTTTAAAAAAATAATCAAAATATACACAACAATATGCTTAACATCTATCCCTGATAATCCATAATGCACCATGATAACAATCAACATCCACTGTTTACCAATCAACAATTGGGCTCAATTAAAATGTACACATGTCTCTTTTCAAAACATTAATAGACTTCAAAGCATGCCCAATTATACATAGGTATTCATCATATCAATCGAAAAAATATTGAAATGAAACAACAGTCAACCCAAACATAAACCCCGAGCCTTATCTCTGTGGGTATAACTTCCTTTTAAAAGAATTGACAGTCTGTACGATGATTCCAATATAATATATGAAGCAAACAGAACCAAACTAACACAAATACATATTTTAAACTTTCCAGAACCCCTATAGAGCTCAATAAAATTCATACACAGGTGTCTTCTTATGCAATCAAGAACACTCTGGATAAAACATAGTAAGTGAAACCATAAAAAATAGGAAGACAACCCTAGACTATATGAAACCTCTCATTTTCATTTTATTTTGTTCAAATTTTTTTATTATAGAAGGACCAGACAAAGACTCAACAAGAGGGCATGTGTCTTAAAGACTTCCATAATCATTTATTTGATAACGAATACTTGACAACCCCATAAGGTGACCGAGGAGAAAAAAGACAAGTTGAAGTCTAAATCGAGCTCTGTCAAAATCAAATGCTGTAAGCAAACAAGAGCCCGTTCATATTTTAAACAAAAACACAAAGAGATGACGGTCTTCCGAGACTTATATCAACCATAGGAAAAAATACATTTCGAACAAGACACAATAGTGAACCAACAATCTTTACTTATTACTCCAACTCCTGGAAACGAAAAACAATAGTTAATACTCGAAGAGAGCAGAGACAATAAGAGTAAAATAACCCAGTGCACCTAGGTGCCTCTAATAATTTCTATGAAGGGACGAGGTTTAACTTAATAGTGGCGGTTATTAAAAAAACACAGAGATATAACATCTCTTTCCAACCCTCAAGAGACGAACAACCTGACAACAACAACAGTGAGGATGCACATTTCCTTTTGATATAAAGCCAAGATACAACCCGTATCAATCCAATACCCACACAAGATTGTATTAGTGTTCGGGGCCAACTGAGACTGGATCTTGGGACACTTCAGTGAAAATACAGTAAGAACACGCCATCAACCATGACTTGGGGTTTGAACAAAAGAACAAAAAAATTGTTGGCAATTTCTTTGCGACTGGGTAAGGGTTACCACAATGACTTAGAGGAATGAGTTAACCGACACTGATACATAGAACAAAAACTCTCAATCATCAAACCAGATCCATATTGCACCATTGCTACTTATTATTCCACAGAAACCCATAATAAAACTACACCGAATGAGAAAACAACCAACATGCAACTTAACAATTCCCATTCCTTTTCTTGCAATTCCCAAAATTTTGTAGTCATCATAGAGAGCCATAACACCACATTTACACACAGTCAAAATTCTCAAGAACACATAGAAACCAAGCATCACTGAGCCATCATTTGGTTCATACAACAAAGAATACATCATGGATGGAGAGAAAAGAATCATACTTATGGGAAAAATGCTTTAATGCCGAGTTAGACGAGCTTCCCTTCCAATAACCTGAAAATGTGGACCTTGACAACCAACAGAGTGAAATTGCAACAATGGAACAATGCTAGGGCGACGAGCGATAGGGAAAATATGGAGTGACGTGCAGTAAATGCATGTCGCTTCCATCACTTTGCCCCATTCAATTTGAAGTATAGACAACCCAATAAGAATAACATCCACCAACAATCAAGCCATACAACCAATACATAATCAATGCCAAACCATCATGAGATATGATACGATATCCATTGCATAGTGCACCACCCAAGATAGTTTACAGGTCAACCCTTGCATTTACTCCATGCAACAACCCATATTAACAATTCTATATGCGCCTCCATTTGAATCTAATGAAATTCACATAGTCCATTAACCAAATAGATAGTATAACAACTAGGATTAACACTAGTATCCATTAACTTGTTTATTTGAAATTTGCATGTAATCCTTTTACATAGTTTCTTTCATTTTGCTATACTTTAGAACCTTTTCATAGTTTGTTTCTTTGTTTTGATCATGCTACCATTAATTTATCCTTTTCATATATGTAGTGAAGTAATCAATCATAAGAATTAGTAACAAGGTTTTGACATGACAACTGTAAACAACATACTCCTCATACCCATAAAATTGTCCCATGTCGCAAGTGATTACCAAAAGCATTCCATAGTAATGCATTATCCACTTATTATCACACCAAATGAAACCAAGAATGCATCATCAAAATGTAGGACTGTGTAGGAAACATCAAAACAACAAAAAAACATGTGTAATATGTCTATCCTTGCACCTCTAGTCTACAAGGGGGTCCCACCTACTAGTACTATATTATTAGAATAGTTAAATAATAGCGCTTTAGCAATACTTTGCTGGGCGGATTTCATCATTTTGATTTTAATTGTCAACAAACTGGCGAATCCACATGGAAATCTGTTTTCAATAGATTAAGAACTCAAAATGTCTAGTTTTGCAGACCAAGTAACATCAGATCAAGAAGATATAAATCAGAATGATTATGCAACAGGGGGAAGTGAGCAGATTTAAGGGAAAAATGACCGGGAATTTGGGAATAAATCATGAAAAGTGTTAAGTATGAGGGGGTTTATCCCTGTAAGAATAATCATTCAACTAAAAATTGTTCTTGACATTAAGGAGAATATTTTTCTAAGATTGATCTTTTGAATCTTGAAATGGATGAAGAACAGGGAAGCAGAAGAGGGATAAAACCAACTATCTTATAAAACAACAGTGGAAGAAGATAACAATTTCAATGATGCTTTTAAGGGGAATATCATGAAAACTATGTAATATTAATTGTTATTGATTAACAATACTTTACAGAAGCCTCTATATGGAAAAAATGATCCAACATTTTATTTTGACAAGAAATGAAGTCAAAAAGAACAAAAGGAAAGAAATGTCATAGCAGAAATGAAACAACAAAATTTAAATAAGCAGAAATTAAATGATAGAAATTGAAAAATAGAAATGTAAAAACGGAAATGAAAAACTACTAACATACAGAAAAAATTCTATATAGTGTTAAACTTTTCAATTTGGTTCCACATAATGCTTTTAGTGAGAACCGTTAGTGCTGTAGGAAAACAATCGCTCTTGTAAATCTTTTAGAATGTAAGAATTTGCGCCCAGGAAAAAAATGATMTTAAAAAGACCCAACCATAATTTTTRAAACTTTGAATGCCTTCCTCTATCAACATGAGTTGAATCCCACAACAATACCTTCTCATTGAATTTAAATTTGACATCTTTGACACTCTTGTTGAAATGTTTTTTAACAGTCTGTTGTCTTCTCTTTATATTATCCAAGGCAAATGTCCTTTTCTCCTCTAAAGACAAAAGTGCATTCATTGTTTGAGAAACATTAGAAGAATTTAATTCTTCGACTTGTAGCATTAATATTAAGGTGGAAAGTTCCAACTCAATAGGCAAAATGGCTTCTTGAAAATAAACAAGCCGGAAATGAGTGAAACCAGTGCTCACCTTGGTGGTAGTTTGATCTTCCCAAAGGGCGTAAGTGAGGAGAGTGTGCCATTGACGAGGCTTATCTTCAATGAGCCTTTTGATAATTCTTACCAGAGTTTTATTGGTAGACTCGACCTGCCCATTTCCCTGGGAATAATAAGGTAACGAGGTAAATTTTTTAACCCCCAACTTAGCTAAAAATTGGGTCATCTTAGCAGAAATAAAAGCGGGACCATTGTCTATAATAATTTCCAAAGGAATACCAAATATAGAAAAAATATTATTTTCAAGGAAAGAAATCACATGCTCATCCTGTGAATGTTTAAGTGGGACAACTTTAGTCCATTTTGTAAAATAGTTTTTGGTTGTGAAGATAAAGACTTGTCTTGCTGAAGACAGAGGATTAATAGGACCAATAAATTCCAAACCCCATTTTGGAAAAGGAAATTCTGGGAGGATAGGTTGTAAAGGCATGGCTGAAAAGCGTTCTTTCCCAACTTTTTTCTAGCACTTGTCACAAGATCTCAAAAAAACATAAGAATCACGAAATATTGAAGGCTAATAGTATCCATTTCTGATAATATTAAAAGTAGTGGTTTTAGCAGAAAAATGACCTCCTACATGAATACCAAAATTTGAGGAACCATGAGTTTCTTGCAACAATTTTTGTTCTTCCTCATTATTTACACAACGAAGCAACATACCATAGAAATATCTTCTAAACACGAAGTCTCCTATAATAACGTATCTAGCAGATTCGAGATGGAGCCTTCTTCCTTGATGAGTGTCTAATTTATTTGGACATATTTGATTTTGCAAATAGTAAACCAAATTTTTATACCAAGGATGTTTAGATAAAGTAAAGATTTGATTATCAATGTAGAACAATACTGATAGAGAGCTATCCTGTTCATCAATTTATTCACTAGTTTCAACATGTTGAGCTAAGTGAAGGGCTAAGTCATGTCCCTTGATGGTGTTAGAAGTCACGATAGTTAAATCATGCTCCTGGATCTTGGAAAGCCAATGTGCAAGTTTCCCTGAAAGATAAGTCCATGAGAGCAAAAACTTGACAGCGGGTAAAGAGAATTTTTCCAACGTGTGCTTACCTAAGATAAAGTTGTGAAACTTTTCAGGAACTTTAACAATAGAGAAAGCATGATTTTCAATAAAAGAATATTTAAAATCATCATCAGACAATATTTGACTCATGTAAACCATTGGTTTTTCATTACTTTGGTCATCATATTGCACGCGGATAACATAAATTGCTTCCTCTGTGGCATTAGTATATATCATAAATTCTTTCTCAAAATCCTGCTTCACCAAAACTAGTCTGGAACTGATTACTTTCTTGATCCCTACAAAATCATTTTTGACATCATCTGTCCAAGAAAAGGAACGATCTTTCTTAATTTAATTATGAATTGGCTTAACCATTACATCAAAATAAAAAACAAACCTAGGAAAAAAGTTAATAACACCCATGAAAGCTTGAACCTCCTTCTTGGAAGTGAGAGTAGGAAGATTTAGGATAGAAACAATCCTTCCAGGATCAATGCTTATTCCTGAATCAGAGACAATGTGTCGAAGGAGCTTTCCCTTGGTAACACCAAAAATAGACTTAGAAAGATTTAGAGAAATGCCAAATTTCCTGCATTGCATCAGAACTCTTTTAAGATGACCAAAACGATCTGATTGATTTTTAGAATACACAGTTAAGTCATCAAGATAGATTTTTGGAATACATAGTTAAGTGATCCATCTCTGTGTTATTTATTAATCACTGTAATACAAAGTTTCTTTTAATTTAATTTTAAGAACAGGGCATGCAAAATGAATATGGGATTGTGAGGGTATTTGTATTGAGAGAAAAAGTGAGAAAATGAGAGGGAATTTGATGGATACTATTCATAAAATAAATTAAATAGATCAACAATCATAACTCTATTCAACATCAATCCAAAAAGCACCAATCATTAACTTTTCCTCAATTGTATACAAAACTGCTTGTTGTTTGAATAATTGAATTTCCCAGAATTCCTTAATTTATAATAGTCTGTGCAATCATAAATTATAATTTATTTTTTTCCATTCAACAATGTTGTTTAACAAAACGTTGATCCCTTCTTCATTTAAAAAAAAAATAATCAAAGCATGCACAACAATATGCTCAACATATATCCCTCATAATCCATAATGCACCATGATAACAATCAACATCCATTGTTTACCAATAAAAAATTGGGCCCAATTAAAATGTACACAAGTCTCTTTTCAAAATGTGAACAAACTTCAAAGCATGCTCTATTATACATTTGTCTTCATCATATCAATCGACAAAATCTTGAAATGAAACAACAGTCAACCCAAAGATAAACCCCGAGCCTTATCTCTATGGGTATAACTTCCTTTTAAAACAATTGCTAGTTTGTACAATGATTCCAATATAATATATGAAGCGAACATAACCAAACTGACACACAAGCATCTTTTAAACTTGCTAGAACCTCGATCGGGCTTAGTAAAATTCATACGCAGGTTTCTTCTTATGTAATCAAGAACACGTAGGATAAAATACTGTAAGTGAAACCATAACGAATAGGAAGACAACCCTCGACTGTATGCAACCTCTCATTTTCATTTTATTTTATTCAAACAACTTTATCATAGAAGGATCAAACAAAGACTCGATGAGAGGGAATGTGTCTTAAAGAATTCCATAATCATTTAACTGATAACAAATACTTGACAACCCCAGAAGGTGCTCGGGGAGAGAAAAGACAAGTTGGAGTCTAAATCAGGCTCTGTCAAAATCAAATGAAGGAAGGAAACATGAGCCCATTCATCTTTTAAACAAAAACACAGAGAGTTTATGGTCTTCCAAGACTTATATAAACCATAGGAAAAAATACATTTCGAACAAGACACAACAATGAACCAACAGTCTTTACTTATTACTCCAACTTCTAGCAATGGAAACAATAGTTAACACCCGAGGAGTGCAGAGACAGTAAGAGTAAAATAACCCTGTGCACCTAGGTGCCTCCAATAGTTGCTAAGAAGGGACGAGGTTTAACTTCACAGTGGTGGTTATTCAAAAAACACAGAGATATAAAATCTCTTTCCAACCCTCAAGAGAGGAACAACTTGACAACAACAACAGTGAGGACAAACATGTTTTTTTGAAAGAATGCCAAGATAGAACCCGTGTCAATCCAATACCCACATAGGCTTGTATTAGCGTTCAAGGCCAACCAATATTGGATCTTGGGACACTTCAATGAAAAGACAGTAAGAACGGGCCATCAACCTTGAATCGGGGTTTGAACAAAAGAACACAACAATTGTTGGCAATTTCTTTATGATTGGGCAAGGGATACCACAATGACTGAGATGAATGAGTTAACCGACAATGATACATAGAACAAAAAACTCAATCATCAACCCATAGCCATATTGCACCATTATTACTTATTATTCCACAAAAACCCATCATAAAACTACACTTACCGAGAAAACAACCAACGCGCAACTTAATAATACCCATTCCTTTGCTTGCAATTCCCAACATTTTACAGTCATCACAGAGAGCCATAACAACACATTTAAACACAGCCGAAATTCTCGAGGACACACAAAATCCAAGCATCAGTGAGCCATCATTTGGTTCATACAACAGAGAATACATCATGGATGGAGAGAAAAGAATAATACCTGTGGGAAAAACACTTAAATGGCGAGTTGGTTGAGCTTCCCTTCCAGAAACTTGAAAATGTTGAGCTTCACAACCAACAGAGAGAAATTGCAACAATGGACCAATGCTAGGGTGATGAGTGATAGGGAAAGTATGGAGTGATGTGCAATAAATGCACATCACTTCCATCACCTGACCCCATTCAATTCGAAGTACTAGACAACCCAATAAGCATAGCATCCACCAACAATCTAGCCATACAAATGATACATAATCAATGCCAAACCATCGTGATATCTGAGACGATATCCATTGCATAGTGCACCACCCAAGATAGTTTACACGTTAACCCTTGAAGTTACTAGACACAATAACCCATATTAACAATGCTATATGTGCCTCCATTTGAATTTAATGAAATTCGCATAGTCCATTAACAAAACAAATAGTATAACAACTAGGATTAACACTAGTATCCATAAACTCATTTGTTCGAAATTTGCATTTAATCCTTTTAGATAGTTTATTTCCTTTTGCTATACTTTAGGACCTTTTCATAGTTTGTTTCTTTGTTTTGATCACACTACCATTAAGTTATCCTTTGCATATATGTAGCGAAGTAATCAATCATAAGAATTAGTAACAAGGTTATGACATGACAATTGTAAACAACATACTCCTCATACCCATAAAATTGTCCCGTGTCACAAGTGATCACCAAAAGCATTCCATAATAATGCATTATCCACTTATTATCACACCAAATGAAACCAACAATGCATCGTCAAAATGTAGGACTGTGTAGGAAACATCAAAACAACAAAAACACATGTGTAATATGTCTATCCTTGCACCTCTAGTCTACAAGGGGGTCCCACCTACTAGTACTATATTATTAGAATAGTTAGATAATAGCGCTTTAGCAATACCTTGTGGGCGGATTTCATCATTTTGATTTTAATTATCAACAAACTGGTGACTCCATAGGGAAATCTGTTTTCAACAAATTAAGAACTCAAATTGTCTAGTTTTGCAGACCAAGTAACATCATATCAAGAAGATATAAATCAAAATGATTATGCAACAGGGGGAAGTGAGCAGATTTAAGGGGAAAATGACCGGGAATTTGGGAATAAATCATGAAAAGTGTTAAGTATGAGGGGGTTTATCCCTGTAAGAATAATAATTCAACTAAAAATTGTTCTTGACTTTAAGGAGAATATTTTTCTAAGATTGATCTTTTGAATCTTGAAATAGATGAAGAACAGGGAAGCAGAAGAGGGATAAAACCAACTATATTATAAAACAACAGTGGAAGAAGATAACAATTTCAATGATGCTTTTAAGGGGAATATCATGACAACTATGTAATATTGATTGTTATTGGTTAACAATACTTTACAGAAGCCTCTATATGGAAAAAGTGATCCAACATTTTTTTTTGACAAGAAATGAAGTCAAAAAGAACAAAAGGCAAGAAATGTCATAGCAGAAATGAAACAACAAAATTTAAATAAGAAGAAATTAAATGATAGAAATTGAAAAACAGAAATGAAAAACTACTAACATACAGAAAAAATTCTATATAGCGTTAACTTTTCAATTTGGTTCCACATAATGATTTTAGTGAGAACCGTTAGTGCTGTAGGAAAACAATCGCTCTTGTAAATCTTTTAGAATGTAAGAATTTGCGCCCAGGAAAAAAATGATCTTAAAAAGACCCAACCATAATTTTTGAAACTTTGAATGCCTTCCTCTATCAACATGAGTTGAATCCCACAAAAATACCTTCTCATTGAATTTAAATTCGACATCTTTGACACTCTTGTTGAAATTTTTTTTAAGAGTCTGTTGTCTTCTCTTTATATTATCCAAGGCCAATGTCCTTTTCTCCTCTAAAGTCAAAAGTGCATTCATTGTTTGAGAAACATTAGAAGAATTTAATTCTTCGACATGTAGCATTAATATTAAGTTTGAAAGTTCCAACTCAATAGGCAGAATGGCTTCTTGACCATAAACAAGCTGGAAATGAGTGAAACCAGTGCTCACCTTGGTGGTAGTTCGATCTGCCAAAAGGGCGTAAGTGAGGAGAGTGTGCCATTGACGAGGCTTATCTTCAATGAGCCTTTTGATAATTCTTACCAGGTTTTTATTGGTAGACTCAACCTGCCCATTTCCCTGGGAATAATAAGCTAACGAGGTAAATTTTTTAACCCCCAACTTAGCTAAAAATTGGCTCAGCTTAGCAGAAATAAAAGCGGGACCATTGTCTGTAATAATTTCCAAAGGAATACCAAATCTAGAAAAAATATTATTTTCAAGGAAAGAAATCACCTGCTCATCCTGTGAATGTTTAAGTGGGACAACTTTATTCCATTTTGTAAAATAGTTTGTGGTTGTGAAGATACAGACTTGTCCTGCAGAAGACAGAGGATTAATAAGACCAATAAAGTCCAAACCCCATTTTGAAAAAGGAAATTCCGGGAGGACAGGTTGTAAAGGCATGGCTGAAAGGCGTTCTTTCCCAACAAATTTCTGGCACTTGTCACAAGATTTCAGAAAAAACATAAGAATCACGAAATATTGAAGGCCAATAGTGTCCATTTCTGATAATCTTAAAAGTAGTGGTTTTAGCAGAAAAATGACCTCCTACATGAATAACAAAATTTGAGGAACCATGAGTTTCTTGCAACAATTTTTGTTCTTCCTCATTATTTACACAGTGAAGCAACATACCATAGACATATCTTCTAAACACAAAGTCTCCTATAATAACTTATCTAGCAGATTCAAGATGGAGCCTTCTTCTTTGATGAGTGTCTAATTTATCTGGACATCTTTGATTTTGCAAATAGTAAACCAAATTTTTATACCAAGGATGTTTAGATAGAGTAAAGATTTGATTATCAATGTAGAACAATGTCGATAGAGAGCTATCCTGTTCATCAATTTATTCACTAGTTTCAGCATGTTGAGCTATGTGAAGGGCTAAGTCATGTCCCTTGATGGTGTTAGAATTCACGATAGTTAAATCATGCTCCTGGATCTTGGCAAGCCAATGTGCAAGTTTCCCCGAAAGATAAGTCCATGAGAGCAAAAACTTGACAGTGGGTAAAGAGAATTTTTCCAACGTGTGCTTACCTAAGATGAAGTGGCGAAACTTTTCAACAGCTTTAACAAGAGAGAAAGAATGATTTTCAATAAAAGAATATTTAAAATCATCATCAGACAATCTTTGACTCATGTAAGCCACTGTTTTTTCATTAATTTGGTCATCATATTGCATGAGGATAACATAAATTGCTTCCTCTGTGGCATTAGTATATATCATAAATTCTTTCTCAAAATTTGGCTTCGGCAAAACTAGTTTGGAACTAATTGCTTTCTTGATCCCTACAAAATCATTTTCGACATCATCTGTCCAAGAAAAGGAACGATCTTTCTTAATTTGATTATGAATTGGCTTGACCATTACATCAAAATCAGAAACAAACCTACGGAAAAAGTTAATATCACCCATGAAAGATTGAACCTCCTTCTTGGAAGTGAGAGTAGGAAGATTTAGGATAGAAACAATCCTTTTAGGATCAATGCTTATTCCTGAATTAGAGACAATGTGTCGAAGGAGCTTTCCCTTGGTAACACCAAAAATAGACTTAGAAAGATTTAGAGAAATGCCAAATTTCTTACATCGCATCAAAACTCTTTTAAGATGACCAAAACGATCTGATTGATTTTTAGAATACACAGTTAAGTCATCAAGATAGATTTTTAGAATACACAGTTAAGTGATCCATCTCTGTGTTATTTATTAATCATTGTAATACAAAGTTTCTTTTAATTTAATTTTAAGAACAGGGCATGCAAAATGAATATGGGATTGTGAGGGTATTTGTATTGAGAGAAAAAGTGAGAAAATGAGAGGGAATTTGATGGATACTATTCATAAAATAAATTAAATAGATCAACAATCATAACTCTATTCAACATCAATCCAAAAAGCACCAATCATTCACTGTTCCTCAATTGTATACAAAACTGCTTGTTGTTTGAATAATTAAATTTCCCAGAATTCCTTAATTTATAATAGTCTGTGCAATCATAAATTATAATTTTTTATTTTTTTTCCATTCAACAGTGTTGTTTAACAAAATGCTGATACCTTATTCATTTAAAAAAAATAATAATCAAAGCATGCACAACAATATGCTCAACATCTGTCCCTCATAATCCATAATGCACCATGATAACAATCAACATCCATTGTTTACCAATAAAAAATCGGGCCCAATTAAAATGTACACAGGTCTCTTTTCAAAATGTGAATAGACTTCAAAGAATGCTCGATTATACACTTGTCTTCATCATATCAATCGACAAAATCTTGAAATGAAACAACAGTCAACCAAAAGATAAACCCCGAGGCTTATCTCTATGGGTATAACATCCTTTTAAAACAATTGCTAGTTTGTATGATGATTCCAATATAATATATGAAGCGAACATAACCAAACTAACACACAAGCATCTTTTAAACCTGCCAGAACCCCGATCGATCTCAGTAAAATTCATACACAGGCTTCTTCTTATGTAATCAAGAACATGCAGGATAAAAAACAGTAAGTGAAACCATAACGAATAGGAAGACAACCCTCGACTGTATGCAACCTCTCATTTTCATTTTATTTTGTTCAAACAACTTTATCATAGAAGGATCAAACAAAGACTCGATGAGAGGGCATGTGTCTTAAAGAATTCCATAATCATTTAACTGATAACAAATACTTGACAACCCCAGAAGGTGCTCGGGGAGAGAAAAGACAAGTTGGAGTCTAAATCAGGCTCTGTCAAAATCAAATGCAGGAAGGCAACAAGAGCCCATTCATCTTTTAAACAAAAACACAGAGAGCTGATGGTCTTCCAAGACTTATATCAACCACAGGAAAAAATACATTTCGAACAAGACACAACAATGAACCAACAGTCTTTACTTATTACTCCAACTTCTAGTAATGGAAACAATAGTTAACACCTGAGGAGAGAAAAGACAATAAGAGTAAAATAACCCTGTGCACCTAGGTGCCTCCAATACTTGCTGAGAAGGAACGAGGTTTAACTTCACAGTGGCGGTTATTCAAAAAATATAGAGATATAAAATCTCTTTCTAACCCTCAAGAGACGAACAACCTGACAACAACAACAGTGAGGACAAACATGTTTTTTTGAAAGAATGCCAAGATACAACCCGTATCAACCCAATACCCACACAAGCTTGTATTTGCATTCAGGGCCAACCAATACTGGATCTTGGGACACTTCAGTGAAAAGACAGTAAGAACGGGCCATCAACCATGACTCAGGGTTTGAACAAAAGAACACAACAACTGTTGGAAATTTCTTTATGACCTTGTAAGGGATAAGATAATGACTGAGAGGAATGAGTTAACCGACAATGATACATAGAACAAAAAACCTCAATCATCAACCCATAGCCATATTGCACCATTATTAATTATTATTCCACAGAAACCCATCATAAAACTACACTTACCGAGAAAACAACCAACGCGCATCTTAATAATACCCATTCCTTTGCTTGCAATTCCCAACATTTTATAGTCATCACAGAGAGCCATAACAACACATTTACACACAGTCGAAATTCTCAAGGACACACAAAATCCAAGCATCAATGAGCCATCATTTGGTTCATACAATAGAGAATACATCATGGATGGAGAGAAAAGAATCATACTTGTGGGAAAAACACTTAAACGGTGAGTTGGTTGAGCTTCCCTTCCAAAAACCTGAAAATGTGGAGCTTCACAACCAACAGAGCGAAATTGCAACAGTGGACCAATGCTAGGGTGATGAGCGATAGGGAAAGTATGGAGTGATGTGCAGTAAATGCACATCGCTTCCATCACCTATCCCCATTCAATTCAAAGTACTAGACAACTCAATAAGCATAACATCCACCAACAATCTAGCCATACAACTGATACATAATCAATGCCAAACCATCGTGAGATCTGAGAGGATATCCATTGCATAGTGCACCACCCAAGATAGTTTACACGTTAACCCTTGAAGTTACTCCACACAATAACCCATATTAACAATGCTATATGTGCCTCCATTTGAATTTAATGAAATTCAAATAGTCCATTAACAAAACAAATAGTATAACAACTAGGATTAACACTAGTATCCATTAACTCATTTGTTTGAAATTTGCATGTAATCCTTTTACATAGTTTATTTCCTTTTGCTATACTTTAGGACCTTTTCATAGTTTGTTTCTTTGTTTTGATCACGCTACCATTAAGTTGTCCTTTGCATATATGTAGCGAAGTAATCAATCATAATAATTAGTAACAAGGTTATGACATGACAACTGTAAACAACATACTCCTCATACCCATAAAATTGTCCCGTGTCACAAGTGATTACCAGAAGCATTCCATAATAATGCATTATCCAATTATTGTCAGACCAAATGAAACCAACAATGCATCGTCAAAATGTAGTACTGTGTAGGAAACATCGAAACAACAAAAAAACATGTGTAATATGTCTATCCTTGCACCTCTAGTCTACAAGAGGGTCCCACCTACTAGTACTATATTATTAGAATAGTTAAATAATAGCGCTTTAGCAATACTTTGCTGGGCGGATTTCATCATTTTGATTTTAATTGTCAACAAAATGGAGACTCCATAGGGAAATCTGTTTTCAACAGATTAAGAACTCAAAATGT
The DNA here is from genome assembly GCA_000966675.3 of Picea glauca. Classification (NCBI taxonomy): domain Eukaryota; kingdom Viridiplantae; phylum Streptophyta; class Pinopsida; order Pinales; family Pinaceae; genus Picea; species Picea glauca. Next base: position 856,060 of record JZKD02S1677326.1, read on the forward strand.
CTAGTTTTGCAGACCAAGTAACATCAGATCAAGAAGATATAAATCAGAATGATTATGCAACAGGGGGAAGTGAGCAGATATAAGGGGAAAATGACCGAGAATTTGGGAATAAATCATGAAAAGTGTTAAGTATGAGGGTGTTTATCCCTGTAAGAATACTCATTCAACTAAAAATTGTTCTTGACTTTAAGGAGAATATCTTTCTAAGCTTGATCTTTTGAATCTTGAAATGGATGAAGAACAGGGAAGCAGAAGAGGGATAAAACCAACTATCTTATAAAACAACAGTGGAAGAAGATAACAATTTCAATGATGCTTTTAAGGGGAATATAATGAAAACTATGTAATATTAATTGTTATTGATTAACAATAGTTTATAGAATCCTCTATATGGAAAAAATGATCCAACATTTTATTTTGACAAGAAATGAAGTCAAAAAGAACAAAAGGCAAGAAATGTCATAGCATAAATGAAACAACAAAATTTAAATAAGTAGAAATTAAATGATAGAAATTGAAAAATAGAAATGTAAAAACAGAAATGAAAAACTACTAACATATAGAAAAAATTCTATATAGTGTTAAACTTTTCAATTTGGTTCCACATAATGCTTTTAGTGAGAACCGTTAGTGCTATAGGAAAACAATTGCTCTTGTAAATATTTTAGAATGTAAGAATTTGCGCCCAGGAAAAAAATGATCTTAAAAAGACCCAACCATAATTTTTGAAACTTTGAATGCCTTCCTCTATCAACATGAGTTGAATCCCACAACAATACCTTCTCATTGAATTTAAATTTGACATCTTTGACACTTTTGTTGAAATGTTTTTTAACAGTCTATTGTCTTCTCTTTATATTATCCAAGGCGAATGTCCTTTTCTCCTCTGAAGCCAAAAGTGCATTCATTGTTTGAGAAAGATTAGAAGAATTTAATTCTTCGACCTGTAGCATTAATATTAAGGTGGAAAGTTCCAACTCAATAGGCAGAATGGATTCTTGACCATAAACAACTTGGATATGAGTGAAACCAGTGCTCACCTTGGTGGTAGTTCGATCTGCCCAAAGGGCGTAAGTGAGGAGAGTGTGCCATTGACGAGGCTTATCTTCAATGAGCCTTTTGATAATTCTTACCAGATTTTTATTGGTAGACTCGACCTGCCCATTTCCCTGGGAATAATAAGCTAACGAGGTAAATTTTTTAACCCCCAACTTAGCTAAAAATTGGGTCAGCTTAGCAGAAATAAAAGAAGGACCATTGTCTGTAATAATTTCCAAAGGAATACCAAATCTAGAAAAAATATTATTTTCAAGGAAAGAAATCACCTGGTCATCCTGTGAATGTTTAAGTGGGACAACTTTAGTCCATTTTGTAAAATAGTTTGTGGTTGTGAAGATAAAGACTTGTCTTGTTGAAGACAGAGGATTAATAGGACCAATAAAGTCCAAACCCCATTTTGAAAAAGGAAATTCCGGGAGGACAGGTTGTAAAGGCATGGTTGAAAGGCGTTCTTTCCCAAAAAATTTCTGGCACTTGTCACAAGATCTCAAAAAAACATAAGAATCACGAAATATTGAAGGCCAATAGTATCGATTTTTGATAATTTTAAAAGTAGTGGTTTTAACAGAAAAATGACCTCCTACATGAATAACAAAATTTGAGGAACCATGAGTTTCTTGCAAAAATTTTTGTTCTTCCTCATTATTTAGACAGTGAAGCAACATACCATAGACATATCTTCTAAACACGAAGTCTCCTATAATAACATATCTAGCAGATTCGAGATGGAGCCTTATTCTTTGATGAGTGTCTAATTTATCTGGACATCTTTGATTTTGCAAATAGTAAACCAAATTTTTATACCAAGGATGTTTAGATAGAGTAAAGATTTGATTATCAATGTAGAACAATGCTGATAGAGAGCTATCATGTTCATCAATTTATTCACTAGTATCAACATGTTGAGCTATGTGAAGGGCTAAGTCATGTCCCTTGATGGTGTTAGAAGTCACGATAGTTAAATCATGCTCCTGCATCTTGGCAAGCCAATGTGCAAGTTTCCCTGAAAGATAAGTCCATGAGAGAAAAAACTTGACAGCGGGTAAAGAGAATTTTACCAATGTGTGCTTACCTAAGATGAAGTGGCGAAACTTTTCAACAGCTTTAACAAGAGAGAAAATATGATTTTCAATAAAAGAATATTTAAACTCATCATCAGACAATCTTTCACTCATGTAAGCCACTAGTTTTTCATTACTTTGGTCATCATATTGCATGAGGATAACATAAATTGCTTCCTCTGTGGCATTAATATATATCATAAATTATTTCTCAAAATCTGGCTTCGCCAAAACCAGTTTGGAACTGATTACTTTCTTGATCCCTACAAAATCATTTTCGACATCATCTGTCCAAGAAAATGAACGATCTTTCTTAATTTGATTATGAATTGGCTTGACCATTACCTCAAAATCAGAAACAAACCTACAAAAAAAGTTAATAACACCCATGAAAGCTTGAACCTCCTTCTTGGAAGTGAGAGTAGGAAGATTTAGGATAGAAACAATCCTTTCAGGATCAATGCTTATTCATGAATCAGAGACAATGTGTCGAAGGAGCTTTCCCTTGGTAACGCCAAAAATAGACTTAGAAAGATTTAGAGAAATGCCAAATTTCCTGCGTCGCATCAGAACTCTTTTAAGATGACCAAAACGATCTGATTGATTTTTAGAATACACAGTTAAGTCATCAAGATAGATTTGTAGAATACACATTTAAGTGATCCATCTCTGTGTTATTTATTAATCACTGTAATACAAAGTTTCTTTTAATTTAATTTTAAGAACAGGGCATGCAAAATGAATATGGGATTGTGAGGGTATTTGTATTGAGAGAAAAAGTGAGAAAATGAGAGGGAATTTGATGGATACTATTCATAAAATAAATTAAATAGATCAACAATCATAACTCTATTCAACATCAATCCAAAAAGCACCAATCATTCACTGTTCCTGAATTGTATACAAAACTGCTTGTTGTTTGAATAATTAAATTTCCGAGAATTCCTTAATTTATAATAGTCTGTGCAATCATAAATTATATATATATATATTTTTTGCATTCAACAATGTTGTTTAACAAAACGCTGATCCCTTCTTCATTTAAAAAAATAATAATCAAAGCATACACAACAATATGCTTAACATCTATCCCTCATAATCCATAATGCACCATGATAACAATCAACATCCATTGTTTACCAATAAAAAATCGGGCCCAATTAAAATGTACATAGGTCTCTTTTCAAAATGTGAATAGACTTCAAAGCATGCTCGATTATACACTTGTCTTCATCATATCAATCGACAAAATTTTGAAATGAAGCAACAATCAACCCAAAGATAAACCCCGAGCCTTATCTCTATGGGTATAACTTCCTTTTAAAACAATTGCTAGTTTGTACGATGATTCCAATATAATATATGAAGCGAACATAACCAAACTGACACACAAGCATCTTTTAAACTTGCCAGAACCCCAATCGGGCTCAGTAAAATTCATACACAGGTTTCTTCTTATGTAATCAAGAACACGCAGGATAAAATACAGTAAGCAAAACCATAATGAATAGGAAGACAACCCTTGACTGTATGCAACCTCTCATTTTCATTTTATTTTTTTCAAACAACTTTATCATAGAAGGATCAAGCAAAGACTCGATGAGAGGGCATGTGTCTTAAATAATTCCATAATCATTTAACTGATAACAAATACTTGACAACCCCAGAAGGTGTCCGGGGAGAGAAAATACAAGTTGGAGTCTAAATCAGGCTCTGTCAAAATCAAATGCAGGAAGGAAACAAGAGCCCATTCATCTTTTAAATGAAAACACAGAGATCTGATGGTCTTCCAAGACTTATATCAACCACAGGAAAAAATACATTTCGAGCAAAACACAACAATGAACCAACAGTCTTTACTTATTACTCCAACTTCTAGCAATGGAAACAATAGTTAACACCCGAGGAGACCAGAGACAGTAAGAGTAAAATAACCCTGTGCACCTAGGTGCCTCCAATACTTGCTGAGAAGGGATGAGGTTTAACTTCAAAGTGGAAGTTATTCAAAAAACACAGAGATATACAATCTCTTTCCAACCCTCAAGAGACAAACAACCTGACAACACCAACAGTGAGGACAAACATGTTTTTTTCTCAGAATGCCAAGATACAACCCGTATCAATCCAATACCCACACAGGCTTGTATTAGCATTCAGGGCCAACCAATACTAGATCTTGGGACACTTCAGTGAAAAGAGAGTAAGAACGGGCCATCAACCACGACTCAGGATTTGAACAAAAGAACACAACAACTGTTGGCAATTTCTTTAGGACTGGAAAGTGATACCACAATGACTGAGAGGAATGATTTAACCTCCATTGATACATAGAACAAAAAAACTCAATCATCAACCCATAGCCATATTGCACCATTATTACTTATTATTCCACAAAAAACTCATCATAAAACTACACTTACGGAGAAAACAACCAACGGGTAACTTAATAATACCCATTCCTTTGCTTGCAATTCCCAACATTTTATAGTCATCACAGAGAGCCATAACAACACATTTACACACAGTCGAAATTCTCGAGGACACACAAAATCCAAGCATCAGTGAACCATCATTTGGTTCATACAATAGAGAATACATTATGGATGGAGAGAAAAGAATTATACCATAATGTATTCTCTATTGTATGAACCAAATGACCAATGCTAGGGTGATGAGCGATAGGGAAAGTATGGAGTGATGTGTAGTAGACGCACATCGCTTCCATCACCTGGCCCCATTCAATTCGAAGTACTAGACAACCCAATAAGCATAACATCCACCAACAATCTAGCCATACAAATGATACATAGTCAATGCCAAACCATCGTGGTATCTGAGACGATATCCATTTCATAGTGCACCACCCAAGATAGTTTACACGTTAACCCTCGAAGTTTCTCCACACAGTAACCCATATTAACAATGCTATATGTGCCTCCATTTGAATTTAATGAAATTCGCATAGTCCATTAACAAAACAAATAGTATAACAACTAGGATTAACACTAGTATCCATTAACTCATTTGTTATAAATTTGCATGTAATCCTTTTACATAGTTTATTTCCTTTTTCTATACTTTAGGACCTTTTCATAGTTTGTATCTTTGTTTGATCACGCTACCATTAAGTTATCCTTTGCATATATGTAGCAAAGTAATCAATCATAAGAATTAGTAACAAGGTTATGACATGGAAAATGTAAACAACATAATCCTCATACCCATAAAACTTTCATGTGTTGCAAATGATTACCAAAATCATTCCATAATAATTCATTATCCACTTATTATCATGCCAAATGAAACCAAGACTGCATCGTCAAAATGTAGGACTATGTAGTAAACATCAAAACAACAACAAAACAACAACAAAAAATGTGTAATATGTCTATCCTTGCGCCTCTAGTCTACAAGGGGGTCCCACCTACTAGTATTATATTATTATCATACTTAAATAATAGTCCTTTAGAAATACTTTGCGGGTGGATTTCATCATTATTATTTTAATCGTAAACAATGCACACACTATGTTGATGCATATGATTGAGTGCATGTTTGAAAGCATAATGCGAATGCAACTGATATAGTATATGCACATGATTGAATGTGTGGTTTGGATGCATAATAAGAATGCATTCTCTTGTTCTTTATGAAGATAATTTCAAGAGCTGATGGACATGCAATAAGGAAGTTGCATGGTGAAGTAGTCCCATGTGGATGGATTGTGGAAAGACCCTATCAGAGGACAAAGCCATAAAAAAATGAACAAATGTTGAGAATCATGTAGTTGGTTACATAAGCCTATATGTATAAGAATCCATGATTACATTTTGAATAAATTCTTGTGTGGAAGACATGCATATGTTGAAAAAAATGTTGATGATTCTGATTTTATTTAGTTAATGTGTAGAATGCACTTTGCTGTGATTGAAATTATGAGATAACCCTGATGTTTAGTATGTTGTTTGCATCCAAGGAAGGTAGGTTCTCTAGGTGAGGAAATTTCAAGAGGAACTTGACTGGGATTGCTCAAGGAAATGGAGAATCCAGGTCCTAAAAGGGACATAATGAAGAATAAAATTTGGAGAAAAGTGCACAGGGGAGGGGGGGGGGGGCACATTTTTCACTAAAAAATAAAAACTTCAATTGTTTAATGAAGTTGTATGTTTTTAAAGAAGAAATAATAACTTGTGAAAACAAATAAATCAACATAGAAGTTTGAATGACTATGATGTCTAAATCCATAGTGTGTAAATGGCAATAAGGTCATGGGAATAAATTATCTAAGTTGAAAATTACAGACCGTGTAGAGGAGTTGGAAAAAGGGAGAATTCCTTGACTTGTGTCTTGTTGTTATTTATATTGATATAAGATTGAGGAAAATGATATGTGTGCACTATCTTATGCATGAGAATGTTGATCACCGTATGAAAGTAGAATAGTTGAAATTATTCTTATATTTTCCTTGATGAATATGATAATATTTGCCGATTTTAAAAGTTCTATGGCACATACATTATGATTGGCATGATAGATATGGTGGAAAACCTTGGGCAAAGGACAAATGAAAGAGGTTTGTTGTTGAAATGTGGATGAAGGAACCCTTTAAGCTCCCATGAAGCATCCATTAGTCAAGTAACATCAAGAATGTTGTTGGAAACTAGACATGTATAAATTGATTATGCCAATAAAGCATGTGACCTTAAGGGAATTGGGTAAGAATTCCTTCAGGCATGCTTTATATCTTGGGTGATATGTATATGAAAATGAAGGACTATGTGTATGTCAATGATACTCCACCTATTGTAGATTTTAACCTTGTACAATTAATTACGTCAAATGAACTCATCATAAAAGAAGAAAATATACAATGACACACACACACACACACACACACACACACACACACACACACACATTGCACAAATATTTTCACCATGGAAACCCAAACTAGGAAAAACAACAATTTGTTTAGAGACACACTAATTATTTATTCCCAGGTAGAGGATTACATACCTGGGATAACCTTTTGCTACTATTCGAGATTTTTATTTCCCCATTTTTCCTTCTGCATTCAACTTATTTTTAAACACCCATTTGCTACTGATGGGATTTCTTCCAGTCAATAACTCCACTAGATCCCAAGCCTCATTTTTTTCCAACATTGCCATTTCTTCCACCATGGCCTTTTTCTAGAGTTTTTCATCCTCTGAATCCACTACCTCCCTAACAGTTCTAGGATTATCTTCAGTAATAAACAAAGAAAAATTTGAATGGAAATAAGGTGGATTATACCTTTCCAAATTTCTCCTTTCCCAAACCGATATCCTCAATATTGGATTATGAGGCTCTTCTTCTTTTGATTCATGTTCTTCTTTAGATTTTGACTCATTATAATTGAATACAAACCCTATTTTCTCTAGTTCTTCCTCCCTTTGTAGGACTTCTGATGTAGGAGCATCGTCAACAAGAACATGTGGAGAGATAACTTGACGTATTAATGCACCTTTGAATCATTTTGGAATATGAAACACTGGCATTTCCTGCAAATATTTTTTTGAACTGATTAAAAACTGAAGAAGATCAAAACACTTGGTATTGAATGATCACGAGTGATTTGGGAGTTTCACTCCTAGAATTTAATGTAACGGTGCTTAATGGACAATTAAATTATTTCAAGAAGATAGGTAGTCAGTGGGAACCCTAGGAACCTTCCTGTATATGTAGATGCATTGTATGCCCAAATGAGGTTGTTGGAGGAGTATTGTTACTGAATGGGAGGTAGCTACAAGTTAATTAGAAATCTTCATAGGAGGAAATAGGAGATAGAATAGTTCTTTGAGGGAGATTGAGAGAGATGAGACTTTGTTACAGTGCATCCTATACATATTGTAATCAAACATTCATTTTAATAGAAAGAAAGCAATTTTTCTTTCATATGAACTTTCTGTGTGTTTATGTGTATCTGATGAATGTTATTTGTGTGTGTTTATGTATGTTGTAGATGTATGATAGATTTCATCTGTAGTAGGAATATATATTTCTCTATATTTGTCAAGTTTGAAATATTGTTATGGGTTCTTAGGCTGTGCAAGGAGTGCACAATAGAACATTGGAGGTTCTGTAACCAACATAAGGAGTGTGCATCTGAACTCCATGGAGTCAGAAAAGAGCGTGCTGGGAGGCACACTAGAATGATAACAACTCAGGGGAAGCCTCTATGTTGTTGAATACCTTAGAGGAGAAACTGTGCAGAGGATGCATAGAGAAACATAGTCACTGAGAAATTTGTAGAGCTCTACGAGGTGGGCATAGAGTAGGTGAAAGCGTGAACAGAAGCAATCTATGTTGAGTTCAAAGAGAAGAGTATCAGAGGAAGGTACTCATAGAGTTGTTGAATACTATGTAAGCTCTGCAAGTCTGCATCGAGAGAAATTTTCTGGGAAGGCACAAGAATTCCTTTGAGGAGTAAAGGGGCTGAAACCTTAGAACTTGAATAGGACAAATCTCAAGAGAGACAGTACAAGTAGTGAAAACATAAGTGAATTTAGTTCAAGTTCACAAGCTGAGGAGGAGTAGTGCAAGTTTGCACGCAGAGTGCAAGTGTGTGCTAGAGTCGAGATCAATTTTCATTGTCAAAGCTCAGGAGGAAAAGAGGAGTCGAGAACCTAGCAACTAGTTCCATAGAAAAATGTTCAGAAGTTGAATCCTTTGAACACTTGAAAATTTTCCCTAGTCTGGGAGAATGAAGAATCTTAGGAGGAAGGGAAACATCAGCCATTAGAGTAGCTGTAGGAAGAGATATGGACCGTTCAATCTATGTCCAGACATAAGAAGGAGTGCGTCAAGGAGAAGAACAAATCCCAGCTGTTGAATCTGAGCGTGAGGGATCGACATTCGTTGGATCCGGGTAAAGTACATGAGCCTTAAGTACTTTGAGAGTGCACAAGAGAGAAGAATTGCTTAAGTCTCGAACCCTCAAAACCAGTCGGGACCATCCATCATCTAGGGTGACAGGAGGAAGAATATCCAAGACTTTGGAGTGAAAGTACTTCAAGATTTCTCGGATAAGCGGAAAGCGAAAACACCAAAAAATCGAAGGCCGAAGTAGATCGTGACTGTTTATTGCTAGGGGGGTACGTGTCAACAGATCCGAGTCTTCGGGTGAAATCAATTCTTAAGGAATGAGTGTGCAGGAGTTGAAAATCCTGAACCTCGAAGAGACGAACTAAATCTAGACCGTCAGATACAGAGGGATGCGTGGAAAAAATCTGTTGTCTCCGAGTGAAAGCACTCTGGGAGGAACAAGCACATAGGAGTTTGAAAATTTTGAACCACAAAGAGCTGAAGTAAATCTAGATTGTTAGATCTAGAAGGACACACATCGACGGATCATGAGCTCCAGGAGAAAGTGAAGGTGGAATATTGAAACTCTTGAAGCCCGAATATCTGAAGTATCTGGGAGACGTCGATTTGCGGGAGGACATGTGTCATTAGATCATGGACTCCGGGTAAACACTCTGGGAGAAAAAAAGCATGGATAAGTTGAGACTTCTAAAGGATGAAGTCTCGGAGAGGACCAGGACTATTTATTTGAGGAGGACGTGTGGCCGAAGATCTTCCATTTCGGAGAAAGTCACTTTGGAATAAGAAGGGTGTTGAACAAGAACTCCTAAAGGCTGGAGAGCCAGAGTTCATCTGAGTCATTCATTTGCTAGGGACAAGTGTCAACAGATCTTTCACTTCGAAAGATAGCCATTTTGGAGGAAGCATGATTTGAGATTTGAAACTCCCGAAGCTTGAAGGGAGAAATCAATCATAGCCGTTGATTTGAGAGGAGGGCACGCGTCAATAGATAGTGAGGTCTGGGAGTGCGTGCATAAAGAGGAAAAGGGTCGCTAACTTAAAGTTGACCAAGGTATATAAAGGACATATTGTAGCATTGATTAAGAGGCATCACCCTATATTGAATATCAATGACCATGATTAATTCTGGGGCCAGAAAGCGCTCGGACTTTAAAAACTTGAGAGCGGGCTGCAATAAAAACCACAATATTGCAAAAGGGACACATGGTGATTGGTAATGAATTGTGGGGAGAAAAGGAGTGTGGTATCAAACCACTCCTGGTCGTGCTCACAATCACATTTTTATGTGAGGTCATAGCTCGAGTTCACATGAAAGGAAAAAGGGCCTAGAAGAAGGAGCTAACACTCATGAATTGACAAGTTCCCAAAGCGCTGTAGAAAGGGACCACAGGTTTGACATAACCTGCACTTTGAAGGAAAGGGGATCTGTGTAGATTGATTTGGGTCTAATAAAGGCCCAAAGAGTTTATTTGACTCCTTGATTTGAATGTTCCTAGACCGAGAGGTTGAGCAACCTCGAGGGGAGAAGGGGGGTCTGCATCAAGTGGTATCAGATCTTGATTTCATTTGTATATTTTAGGTGAAGGAGACAAAGGAGATAGTGTGATAACATCAAGTAGTATCAAGAACTTGATTTTGTTTGTAGACAACAGACAAAGGAGACAAAGGTAGTTTGATATCATCAAGTGATATTAAAGCTTAAAATTTCTTGCAGACAACAGAAAAAGGAAAGAGAAGAGAGTATGACTACATCAAGTAGTATCAAGAGCTGAATTTTTTCTATAGATTATAGGAAAAGGTGAGAAGGTGAATATAGATAATCTGATGACATCAAATAGTATCAGAAGCTGAAGTTCACCTGTAGATAGCAGGTGAAGGGAGACAGAGTACTAATGCTTTGTGAATATTTTCGCAAGGTGTGCAACAAATGGTAGACAATCAGGTGGGCTGAGGTAAGAGGAAGATGGCTACTAAAGGCCATGAGTGTGGTCGAAGAGGGGACCACCAACAAAAATATTAAAGAATAAATTGACAAGGATCTCATTGATATAAGAGAAAGAATGGAACAACTGAAATTGAAGATGCTGTAGGAAGAAAAGGTACACTAGACATATGAATGGCCTTTGAAGAGGAAAATGAAGTGGCATGTACATAAGTTGTTAGCCAGAAGGCAACAACAAACAGTGAGGAAGTGGATGAGGCATGCTGAAAACCTCAGTGACACAGAGGAGAAAGTGATTCACATTTGTGAGATAGAAATTGGAAGAAACCTCAGTGATGAGGAGGATATGAGATCAACTAGAGATCTCATGAACTTCCAAGAGGGTAGAGATAAATTCTTGAATTTACAGGTGGGAAATGAGATGAGATCAATTGATGGTATCATAGACCTTCAGGAGGGAAGTAGGGGAAATTCATATTTCCCAGGGGGAAATGAGATGGGATCAATGAAGGATCTCATATACTACTAGGGAGGCAATAGTAAAATACCAGATTTCCAGGTGAGCAAGGGAGAGGAGATGAGCTCATAGGTGAATTCATATCAGCAAGGAGAGCTGATGGAGGAGGATTAGAAATGCATTTTGATCATTGGAAGAATTCAAATATTCCTGCCAAGTTGTCCAGTAGAGCCTAGTACAGGTGTTGCACATGAGGAGGTGGTTCAACAAGAATCCAAGAAAGAGGCCATGGGCAAAATGATTTTAAAGATAATTGTGTCTGTGATGCAGGTGCAGTAGAGGAAATACAACTAACAAGGGTTGTCAAAGAGGAGGAGAAGGATCAGACATTGATGTTTGCCCCAACAAAAAAAGAGGAGAATTCAGATGAATTGCTCACTCAATGGGAGCAAGAGATGAAGATGCTGGAGGATTGGTTGGACAATACAGAACTAGACAATGTCTACCAGGAGACAGTCATGCAGATTGCAAGAGAAGAGAATTCAAAAAAATGTTCAAAAATTTCACCCCGGAAGATGAACAAGAGATGACTGCAGCATTGGGGCCTGCAGTAGAAGAGGAAGCATAGAACATAGATTTTGCTGAGCTGTATGAGGATCTAGAAGCCCTGGAGAGAAGAGTAAATATGAAGAGTAGGCATATACAATAGGATAAGTTGGAAATAGGTGGAAGATCATACCATCCTGGGGAGCATATGGAGGAAGCTGGAGTTGAACTAACATAAGAGGAGATGACATAAGTCAATCTATCAGAGGAGGAATCTGAGCAACAACTCAATGGTGAGACTACATAATTGGATCCTACAATAGAGTGGCCATCTAGTGCCACAGGAGATGAATATAACATCAAGGTTCAAATTGATCATATTAGTAAGGAGGATAAATAAAACATATTTCATTGTGCCCAAGAGATGGAGAAAGAAGAGCATTCAGTGGAATTTCTCAAAAATTTCAACCAAGGAGATGAACATAAGGCAACTGTAGAATTGGGATCTACATCACAAGGAGATGAGCATTCAGATGAATGGCTTGAAAATTTCATCCAGGAAGATGATCAAGAGATAATTGTAGAATGCGAACCTACAACTGAGGAGGAAGCAACATATAGCATGGATATTGTTGATCTGTGTGAAGAGCTAGAGACCCTGGAGGGAAGTGTAAATATGCAAAGGCATTGTATCCAACAAGTTAAGTTGGAAACTAATGGAGAGAATATGAAACAGAGAAGACTGCAGGAGGAAAGCCAGCTAGTGGACCAGTTGGACAAATAAATTGAGGATATAAAGAAATTTATATTGGAAGAAGCACAAGAAGTAGTCATCATAGAAGGATGGAATATAAGAGGACCTACAAGAGAAGTAGGGAAACATAGGAAACAAGGAATAGGAGAAAGTGGACAACTCCAATTTTAGGTTTGGGACCCTGGAGGATCTCAACAACATAGTAGAGGGAGTCATGAGAAAGAGCTCATGATTTTCCTAGCAATGGAGTATGATGCAGGAGCATCGTCAGCAAGAACACGTGGAGAGACAAATCAATGCCTTAATGTGCCTTTGAATCATTTCAGAATATGAAACACTGGTGTTTCCTGCAAATAATTTTTTGAATTGATTGAAAACTGAAGAAGATAAAAAAGCTCGAGATTGAATGATCATGAGTGATTTGAGATTTTCACTCCTAGAATTTAATGTAACGGTGCTTAAGGGGTAGTTAGCTTCTTTTGAGAATATAGGTTGTCGGGGGGAACCCTAGGAACCTTCCTGTATATGTAGATGCATTGTATGCCCAAATGAGGTTGTTGGAGGAATATTGTTACTGAATAGGAGGTAGATACAAGTTAATTAGAAATCCTCAGAGGAGGAAATAGGATATAGAATAGTTCTTTGAGTGAGCTTGAGAGAGCTGAGACTCTGTTACAGTCCAACCTGTACATATTGTAATCAGACATTCATCTTAATAGAAAGAAAGTAGTTTTTCCTACATATTAACTTTCTGTTTGTTTATGTGTATCTGATGAATGTTATATGTGTGTGTTTATGTATGTTGTAGATGTATGATAGATTTCATATATAGTAGGAACATATATTTCTCTATATTTGTCGAGTTTGAAATATTGTTCTGGGTTCTTAGGCTGTGAAAGGAGTGAACAAAAAAACATTGGAGGTTCTGTAGCCAACACAAGGAGTGTGCATCTGAACTCTGTGGAGTTAGAAAAGAGCATTCCAGGAGGGTGCACCAGAGTGATAACAACTCAAGGGAAGCCTGTAGGTTGTTGAATACCTTAGGGGAGAAACTATGCAGAGGAAGCATAGAGAAATAGAGTCACCGAGAACTCTGTAGAGATCTACCAGGTGCAAGTGTGCACAGAAGAAATCTCTGTCGAGTTCAAAGAGAAGAGTATCAGAGGAAGGTACTCATAGATTTGTTGAATACTCTGTAAGATCTGCAAGTGTGCATTGAGAAAAAGTTGTCGAGAAGGAAAAAAAATCCCTTTGAGGAGTAAAGGGATTAAAAACCTAGAAATTGAATAGGCAAAATATCAAAAGAGACATCACAAGGAGTGAACATAGAAGTGAATTTATTTCAAGTTCATAAGCTAAGGAGGAGTAGTTCAAGTTTGCACACAGAGCACAAGTGTGCACCAGAGTAGATATCAATTTTCATTGTCAAATCACAGGAGGAAAAGAGGAGTGGAGAACCTAGCAACTAGTTCCGCAACAGAAGGTTCAGAAGCTGAAGCCTTTGAACACTTGAAAATTTTCCCAAGTAAGGGAGAACGAAGAAGCTCAGGAGGAAGGGAAACATCATCCATCAGATCAGCTATAGGAAGATATATGGACCATTCGATCTACATCCAGACATCAAAAGGAGCATGGTGAGGAGATGAACAAATCTTAGTCGTTGGATATGAGCACGAGGGATCGACATCCATTGGATTCAAAGAAAGTGCATGAGCCTTAAGTCCTTTGAGATTCCACAGGAGAGCAAACTTTCCAAATTCCCGAAGCTATTCGGGACTGTCCATCATCTAGGGTGATAGGTGGTGAAAGATATGAGACTCTGGAGTGGAATTACTTCGAGAGTTCTCGGATAAGTGGAAAGTGAAAGCGCTGAAGAACTGAAGGACGAAGTAGATCCTAGTCATTGATCACTAGGGGGGTACATGTCAACATATCTGAGTCTTTAGGTTAAATCACTCCAGGAGGAATGAGTGTGCAGGAGTTGAAGCTCGCAAACCCGAAAGAGCTAAAGTAAATCTGGACCGTCAGATCCAGAGGGACGCGTGGAAAAAATCCTTTGTCTTCGAGTGAAAGCACTCCAGGAGGAACGAGTGCATAGGATTTTGAAAATTACTAACTCCTAAGAGTCGATGTAAATCTGGACCATCATATCCATAAGGACACACATCGACGGATTGTGAGCTCTAGGAGAAAGAGAAGGTGGAGTGTTGAAACTTCTAAAGCCTGAATAGTCGAAGTAGCTAGGAGTCGTCGATCTGTGGGAGGACACGTGTCATTAGATTGTGGACTCCGGGTAAAATGCTCAAGGAGAAACAAAGCATGGAGAAGTTGAGACTTCCAAAGGTTGAAGTCCCAAAGAGGAACAAGACCTTTGATTTGAGGAGGACGCATGGTGAAAGATCTACCATTTCTGAGAAAGTCACTCCGGAAGAAAAATGAGGGTGTTGAACAAGAACTCCCAAAGACTAGAGAGATGGAGTTCATTTGAACCATTCTTTTTCTAGGGAGACATGTCAACAGATCTTTCACTTCGGAAGATATCTGTTTCGGAGGAAGAAAGAGTTGAGAGTTGATACTCCTGAAGCCTGAAGGGCGAAATCAATCATAGTCGTCGATTTGAGAGGAGGGCATGTGTCGATAGATCGCGAGGTCCATGAGTGCATGTGGAAGGAGGAAAAGGGTTGCTAACTGATAGTTGACCAAGGCAGATAAAGGATAGATTTTAGCCATTGATTAAGAGACATGTCTTGATATTGAATATCAATGACCATGCTTAATTGTGGGGCCAGAAAGTGCTTGGACTTTAAAAAATTGAGATTGGGTCACAATCGAAACCATGGTATTGTAAAAGGGACATGTGGTGATTGGTAATGATTTACGGGGAGAAAAGTAGTGTGGTATAAAACCACTCTTGGTCGTGCCCGCAATCACATGTTTATGTGAGGTCATAGACCGTGGTCACATGAAAGGAAAAAGGGCCTAGCAGAAGGAGCTAATGCCTGAGAATTGAAAATTTCCCAGAGCGTTAGAGAAAGGGACTCAGGTTTGACAAAACCTGCACTTTTAAGGAAAGGGGACCTATATAGATTGATTGGGGTCTAATAAAGGCCCGAAGAGTCGATTCGACTCCTTGATTTGAACGATCCTAGACCGGGAGGTTGAGAAACCCCGAGGGGAGAAGGGGGTTCTGCATCAACTTCCTATTTGAAAACATCTTTAATTTTTCTAAATGCCACATCTCGACTATACACTACCTTCTTGGTTTTTAGGTTTCAAATCTTATAACCTTTTAGACCATCTTTATAGCCAATAATGATGCACTTTTCATCCTTTTTATCAAACTTACTCATGTTTTACTTTGGAACATGAACATAGACATCACAACCAAATACCCTGATATGTGTAAGAGAGGGTTTCTTAATAGTCCATACCTCACATGGAGTATTGTCATCCATTGTTGATGAGGTTGATTGATTGACTAGGTAACATGTAATACTTACTACCTTTTCCCATAGTTCTTGTCCTAACCTAACACCACTGAGCATGCTCCTTTCTTTTTCTGTCATCATCCTACTCATCCTTTATTCAACTCCATTCTACTGAGGTGTGTATGGAGTATTATTCTGAATTTCTATATCACATGTCTTACAAAATTCCTCCAGTTCATTTCCATAGAATTCTCCACCATTATATGGCTTCAACATCTTAATTATTTTCTTTTTCTGATTCTCCACAAGAGCCTTAAACTCTTTGAATTTTTTAAAGACTTCATATTTCTTCTCGAGGAAATACATCCATGTATTCCTCTAGAAGTCATCTATAAATGAGAAGTAATACATAGATTTTCCTAGTGATGGAGCTGACACATGTCCAAACACATCGTTGTGCATCAACTGTAAAATCCTTTTTTCTTTCGTAGCACAAGAGGATAATCTTACATGATTTTACTTCCCTTATAAACAATTTTCATAGAAATAAAAATCCAGAGAACAATTTTCCATACCTTCAACCATACCTGTTGATCCCTCAAAACATACTGTTTTTTTCACTATTCCATCCTAAACTTTCATTCAAAGCCTATACCTATGAACCAATTTTTATCCAATTTTATCCCTTTTTACCATAAATAATCTAGAAGGATCTAGAACACTCAAAAGAGGTCCAAGAAGATCCAAAATGCTAAAAATTTTGTCTTCTCAAATGATTTTGAAAATGACTTCATTATGTAGATCTCGATGATAACTTTCCAACGATGAAAAAATCTCCTCAAATAGAGCTCATATGCAAACGCTATGGCTGGTCAAAGTTTGGTCCAAACATGACACAAGTCAAAGAGGGGTGCCATGTGGTAGGACCACAGGCTACCAAGTGGCCTATCCATATAGGACGTACAACTTAAAGATGATGTCATGTTGACATCAACATGGTAGGTTGCCATATGTCACCTGGAAATGGCATTATTAAGGGTGCATTTGGATAAATCCAAAAGTGCCACGTGTCATCCATATGTATGGTGAAACATCCATATGATTACATGGAAGGTACAGTTGGAATCCAAGTGGAATATCTGTAGAGGTACAGGTGGCAGATAGGATGACTAGTGAAAGGATGACACATGGACCAATCAGAGAGTTCCACATGGCACTCTTTGATTGGTCCATAATGGATTAAGGAGAATCAAAATTTGTTGGAGGTCGAATAGAATAGAACCTGTGATCTATGGAGGAATATTCAAAGATTCCAAAGAATATTCCTTAGTCTTAACCATAAACCTCCTACCAATATTCCATGCATGTTAGTTGTTATAACTAACATTAAATATTAAACCAATTTTATCCAAGATTTCGGTCGGTGGTTTTGCTGACCTAGGCCTATTTAATGGGCACAAAAACCAATGCCTGAGACATGGAAATTCATTCCATATTGGAGCGTGTTTCATTGAAGTTCTTGTCAACTTATAGTTTCCTCATTTTGCATGCAAGAGGTGTTCTTGGTTTTGATTTTCATCATTTGTGTGCCATTGAGTTCTTTGAGAAAGGTATTGCGTGTTTATACTCATTTTTCTTGATTTTTTGAGATGATCATTATGGTAATGTTATATTTGTATAAAAGTGTTTTATATGGAAGTCTTATTTCATATTGACATGTATGAAACCCGTAGTCTCGTTATACATGGAAAAATGCATTTCCTGACAACTGTTCAAAATGTAGTCAAGTTTATACTCATTCTTCTCATAATTTTGTAAGGATTTTAATGGTGACCTCTGTTTCTAGGTTGGAGTAGCCGAATTGAAGGGCATATTCATAATTTTACATTTTTAAAGACCATTTCATTGCAATTTTTGGCATTTTAATAATTAATAAGAGCTGTCTAATTCTCTCCATTTTGGCACTCATTATTTCCGCAAGTTATATTTATCATTTAATGAAGTTTATGGATAAGTAATACATTCACATGATATTATGCAAATAGTCATTTCGATCTTCAATTTCCCAAATCTGGTCGGATGTTTATGTGTATTTATGAGCTAATTGACATCTAAGGATTTTCGGGCTGAATTGGTATTAGAGTTCGTTGACATTTTGAATCAAGTTGGTATCATAACTCATTTGGTATTTTCAGATCATGTGGTATTAGAGTTGGTTTTGATGTGTATTTGCAAGTGAATGCTTAGGAGGTCAAAACTCAAGATTGGTGAAGGATCGTTTGAAGAGTACATTCGTGAGATTGGTTCGAGGAGTGTATTTCAAAAGAAAGAAATGGATTCAACAAAAGACATGGATTCTTCTAATCCAAATCTTTTCGGTACTGAAGAGGCATTCTTTTCTGCATTCATGGAAATGAAATCCATGGGGAAGAAATGTATGAGGATTGAAATAAGGCCAAGAGAAATGGTATTAAAAGCAAAGGAAATCCCCATAACTTCGAGAAGCAGTCGAAGGGAAAATGGAAGAGTAAGAAGACAACTATAGTGAAGAAGGATGAAGATAAGAAGCATACATTTTCTCACTGCGAGAAGAAAGGGAATGGTGAGAAGCATTGTTGGAAGTTACATCCATAATTGAAGCCAAAGTGGGATTAGTCTAGAAAGGGTAAAAATAAGACCACGACCATAGTTAAGGATGTTGGATCAGATTTTGAGGATGAATCTAAGGTTACAATTATGGGAATTAGAGGTAAATCTTCTATTGCAAGTTCCAGTTCACATACTTCTTCAGAAAATTCTAAAGTAATCCCTGATGGAAGGAAAATAAAAGAACTATTTCATTTACAGGTTATCTCAAAACACACTAAGATTGATATACTTGTTGATACTGGATCACAAGTATATCTTATTTCAGAGAAACTTGTTTAGAAGTTGGGATTGGAATCTAGGCCTCATCCGAGACCGTATCCTTTTGGTTGGATTTGTGATAGTGCTCAGGTACATGTAACTAAGCAATGCAAGCTACAGTTTGATATCCATCCAACTTCATTGACGAGGTAGAGTTATATGTTGTTCCACTCGACATTTGCGGGATGGTTTTGGAAAGTCCATAATTGTATGATAGGAATGCCATTTTCTACAAGGAACATAATAAGTATCATCTTTGAAAGGATGGGATTGAGTTCATTGTGAGAGCTCATGATATGAAGATAAATTTGATAGTTTTCACTACAGGGCACATGCAATTTAATGCTAGTATCCAGGATCCATATTTATAGCCTATGGTTGAAACTAAAATAGATCATTTAGTTGATGGTGTTCCTATTAAGAAAGAAAAATACATTGATGGTTCATCCTCTTTCACATCTGTATATTCATTTTTGTTGTTTAGTTTGATGTTATTCAGTGGAGTATGGCTAGTAGCTGCAACAATGAATGACAGAGTTTGTGAATTTAAGGGAATGGTTAACTTAGTCAACAATTTTGTTTCAGTATTCATTATGGTTGTGATGAGTTAGGTGGTCATTATCCAAGAAGGATGGATGGATGATACTAGACAAGTAAGGTGAAAGTATCCTCACTTCATTTTTGAATGATCCATACTTTTGGAGGTCCAAAAGTTCTTATTTGGGGAGGTGTGATCCAGGAGGATCCATAATGCTCAAAAGAGGTCTAGGAAGATCCAAAATGCTAAAAAATTGATCTTCTCAAATGATTTTAAAAATGACTTCATTTTGTAGATATCGATGATAGATTTCCAACTGTGCAAAAATCGCCTCAAACAGAGTTCTTATGCAAAATTTATGGGCGATCAAATTTTGGTCAAAACATGGAAAAACTTAAAGAGGGGTGCCACATGGCAGGCCCATAGAATGCCATGTGTCCTATTTGTAAATGTTTTAAAATTGATAGATGATATCATGTTGATGTCAACATGATAGCATGACAGGTTGCCACATGTCACCGGAAAATGGAATTTTTAAGAGTCCATTTGGACCAATAAAAAAGTGCCATGTGTCATCTGTAGTATGACATGGAAGGTATAATTGGAATCCAAGTGGTATGTCCCTATAGGTATATGTGGTAGACAAGTGGACCAGTGAAAGTATGACACATGGACCAATCAGAGAGTACCATTTGGCACTCTTAGATTGGCCAATAATGGCTAAGGGAGAATCAAAATTTGTTGGAGGTTGAATGGAATATTCCAATATTCCAAAGAATATTCTTTAATATTAACCACGAGCCTTCTAACAATAAACCATGTGTGTTAGTTGTTATAACTAACATTAAATATTATATTTAATATTAAACCAATTTTTGCCCAAGATTTCAGTTGGTGGTTTGGACGACCTAGGCCTATTTAATGGGCAGAAAAACCAATGCTCAAGACATGGAAATTCATGCCATATTGGATCATGTTTCATTGAAGATAATGCCAAGTTATTTTTTCCTCATTTTGTGTGCAAGGGGTGTTCTTGGTTTTGATTTTCATTATTTTGCATGCCATTGAGTTCTTTGAGAAAGGTATAGGGTGTGTATACTCATTTTTCTCGATTTTTCAAGAGGATCATAATGGTAATTTTAGATTTGTATAAAAGTGTTGTATATGGAAGTATTAGTTCATATTGACATGTATGAGACCCATAGCCCCATTATGCATGCAAAAAGGGATTTTCAGACGCCTTTTCAGAATATAGTCGAGTTTATACTCATTTTTCTCAAAATATCGCGATGATGTTAATGGTGACCTCTGTTTCTGGGTTTGAGTAGTTGAATTGAAGGGTGTCTTCATAAATTGACATTTGTAAAGACCATTCATTGTAATTTTTGGCATTTTGAGAATTAATAAGAGCGATCTATTTCTCTCCATTTTGGCACTCATTATT
>JZKD02S1677326.1:877072-922824 GCA_000966675.3 Picea glauca
TGGGAAACTTTGAAGCACTTTGAGAGCTAACACCATAGAGGGTGTTTGTACAAGATCTTCTACAATGTTGTATTTTTGTGTAGCACATACGTGAGGGTTAAACGCATACTTTCGAACAACACCCTTAGGAGGAGGGTGAAATACTATATCGAGATTCGGTATTTTGATATGAAGAGGACCATTTGGAGGTGAATTTGGGGGAGAAGATTGAACCAATTAAGGTGTTATGTCATCAACTTTTTCTTTTAACGAAGAGTAATCTTTGGGTCAAGTTGTGATTGCAACTTCATTCTTTTTAGAGTCACCAATACACATAAGGACATAGGATGAAGTATAAGGAGTAGCTTGGTCATGAATGACCAGTTGGGCTTGCTATTGAGAAGGGAATGGTTGTGACAAAATGAAAGTTGTAGAAGTCTTCCCGGTCCCTTAGAGGAATTTAGTAACTTAGGCACTTCTTGGACAATCTCTCGCGTAATGATCGTCACCACAAATAAGGCAGGGGTAACGAGGCTTACATTTTTCTTTCTCATTAGTGGTTTGTGTTTTTTCTTTATCATATTGTGGATTATTATTATTGTCCTCCTTGTTCTTACCCTTTCCTTTCTTTTTATTTTCATTCTTTCTGGCAGGCATGGATTGAACAAAATTAACTTTAGCAGTCTTACCGATGGAAGGAGTAGGACTAGGAGTATTTTGTGCATTAGAATTATTATATTTTTGATTGATGTGACTGGATTGCGTTGAATGGGTCTCAGTGTGGAAGGTGCCAATCACACCATCAAAAACATGAGAGGCTACTGGAGGTTTTGGGGTAGGGTTTATGGAAGGATGAGGAGCGTTAGGGATCAAATCGTAAAGTGTTCCTATTTGTGAATAAACGAGATCAAGATACTGAGCACAAGTAATCTCCTTCTCTTCAGTGAAAACACCACCCATGGTGACAACATGAGTGATAGGTCCAATGAGTGATTTCGTAAACCACTCGGATAATAGTTTATCAGGAAGAGGAACTTTGATTAAACATATTCTCCTCCTCCACTCATGGATGTGATCTGAAATATGAGTGGACGAGGATTTCTTGAAAGAACTCAAAATTTTGGTTTTCGTCTCGTATAGAATTGGTAACTGGTAATGTGTCAAAAAATCCATGGATAGGGTGTTAAATTCATTGAAGAAACCTCGTGGTAACTCGATGTACCATTTTATTGTTGAAACCATGAGAGTCCATTGGAAAAGTTGTAATTTGATGGAGTAATCCATCAAGGAGTTGGATGAACACCATAGATGAAAAGTCATAACATGATTATTAAGATCTTCTCCTGCTCGACCTTCAAATTTAGGAATATTAGACGGTAACTTGGCCAGTATGATGGGACCATAAGGAGAATGTAAGATAGGATCATTTAGAATCCTAGACAAATTAGGTAAATCCAAAGTGGCCAGTAAAGGAAACTGTTGGTTCACTTGTGGAAACTGGTAATTTTGAGGAGGAAGCCCCATGGGTATACCAGTAGGACCATAAGAAGTCTGCAAATAAGGTGACAGTCCTGACAGATTCGGTTGTGGAGGATTTTGAGTCATATAATCCCCAGGGTTGGGTTGATTAGGGATGTTCCCTTGTAAAGGGACACTAGGTTTAATGTTCGGACCCCAAGTGGGATTCAAAGAACCTGGATACAGTTGATTGAGGTGAGGGGGTACAAAAAAATTAACTTAAGGATGTTTTCCCCCAGATGGTTGCGAGTTTCCTTGGAGAGGAATATTCCAAGGTAGAGATGGTATCCCATGTCTGTTCTTCGCATATAGTGGGTTATGGACTCCAACCTGAGGTTTCCACCCAAGTTGATATTGTGCCCCAATCTGAGGTTTCCCCCAATGTTGAGGTTGTGCCCCTCTAAGGTTTCCCCCCAAATTGAGGTTGTCCCCTAGCTTGAGGTTGACCTCCAACAGGAATCTGGAAACCAAAAGTGATAGACAGACTAGTTCCCCCAAGATTATTGGAGTTACTAGGGCCATATCCTCTAAGAAAAGGTGGAGGAGGAACATAATACCCTCTGAAGAGAACTTGGGCAGGTGTAGGAACAAAACCAACAATAGAATTATACCCAAGAGGAAAAAAAATTCCAGAAACTCTGGATAGAACCTGGGTAGAGATAGGAATGGAAATTTTTATATCTCTGTACCCAGGAGGAAGTGATGGATTCGGTCTAGATGGAAGTGGTGTCCCAATCAGAGCTTGGGAGGTAACCTCATTTCCGATAGGGATCATGGTATCTTGCGGGACTATAGTAGAATGGGCCATCTAAAGAGTAGGGATTGAGTGAGAAATAATCAATATTTGGTCCGAAACGATGGTGACACAACTGGTAGTACCAGTGAAATGGTCCAAAGGTACTGTGTAGGTGACAGACATATCAGGAACTTGCGATACTATAGGTTGATCAGGGCTCACTCCCAGGTTACTGTACAAATCATGTACTGTCAAAGGGACAAAACTAGGATTAGAAGTTCCGGCAGTGTGAGCTGGGGTCCTAAAAGATTCAGTGTGAAAATGTGGATCGTCTACTCTAGATCCTGCGTTAGGTCCAATAGGTACTTCAGTATTATCAACAAAAAAAAATTCTCCAGCCGAGTTCATGCAAAGTATACGCACATCTGGCCTAATAAGGGGGAGTCTGAAAGCCTCTAAAGAGTCTGAAACAATTTGAAATCCTTCTAAAGAGTGTGTGCTTCCAACTTTAGAAGCTACCTCATTGTTGACTACTCCCTCTATAGATCCTTCTGGTAAGTTAGGAGGCAAGTGTTGGTAACCTTTCGGATATTCCAGGGGTAGCCCTTGCATCCTACGTGAATGGAGAAGGCCGATGTTTCTTGAGATAAGAAAAGAATGAAATAAATATATGGTTCGCTACAGGAAACAAACAACACTCACTAATAAAATCTAGGAAACAAACCAAGCAAACAAAACCTTCTTATTTCGAAGTCACTAGTTGGTGATGAAATCCAATGTCGCAAAATCAAGGCAAGAAGGGACTAGGATACGCGGATGGAAAAGTTACGTTGACAACCTTCTTAACAAACTTACACCATGGTGCAAACTCCCACACATAATATTGGGTATACCCTCCAAGGAGCCAGAGTGAGTTTGGCCAACGTCGATTCCAGGTACCGTGAAGACTTGCCCCTCCATAGTCACCTCGTGTAAAGACCCTAAAGAGATAGGCTACTAAGGTTACCAACTACAACAGTGATGCCTAGGGAAACAGTCGACAGTCTGATCCATGCGCAAGGGTAGGGTATCTAGCCTGAAATCAACTTGAAAGCCTTCCACTCATCATTGTGGGTATACCTTCAAGCGACCCCCATAATACACGCAATATCAACACCAAGACCGAAAAAGAAGGGTGAGTAATTCTTCTAGTCTTAATGTAACCTCAGGTTTGACCCTTATGTGAGAAGGGATTCCTCAGACAAAATGTAGCAACTGGATTTCAACTCTCCCTATCACAAGATACTATTGTGTGTTTTGATGCTTTGGAGAGTGTACCTCACAACCTATTCCAAAGCACTATCCTAGCTAATGTTGGTGTAAAAGTTTCCTAGAAAATAAAAGTTACTAATTCAATTTTAGATTTACGATGTATTTTAGAGGTTGTTGCTTACTCAAAAAAGGAGATGGAAGTGAAACTGTTGATGTTATGACCTTGACCCAATAAAATGAAAAAAGAGATGAATGTGCAATTTTTCAATTCAATGAACTCTAGTTACAGTAGGGAGAAGGAATTTTTTTTTCGAAGTACAACAAGCTACTAATTGAAATTCCTTAATTCTGAATGAACACGATTCCAAATAATCATGAACTGCAAATTTTCCAATTTCTACTTATATTTTGAATGTAAAAGTTTTCTTATAAGAGATTGTTAAAAGAATAAATAAATTCAATTCTTTCTTTCTAAGACAAAATCAGAGATGTGCTAATGGAAGGAAAACACAACCCAATAAAATCAAAACACTCTCAATACCATTCCCAAATCAAATTCACAATGTAAACAAAATGCAAAAGACAAGAAAAACTCTTGACATAAGCAAGAAATAAGCATTTCTTAATCATCAAATAATCTGACAAATAAAATGAATCCAAAAGTCAAGACAAACCAAATACCCTTTTTCAAACAAGCACTCAGATGAAGATCCGAGATTATATCCTTGTGACAATGAGTATGAGAAAAAATTTGCAAAAAACAAAGAAAGACTTTCAATCACTGAAAACCAACCACAAGCAAGCTCCAAACTCAAAAAATCAATCAATCATGGGCATAGGAATTTCACCCTAGGATTTCAAGACAATTCTGGGTGGTGAAAGGTAGAATGAATCACTCCACCAAAACCTACATGAGTCATCACAGGTCTGGCATAAGACACAATGCGACAAGCAAGGATCATCACAAGCCACTAGCAGAGCATAGTGTGATGTCTTCTCACTAGATTGTCTAAGAAGAGGGTGACGTATCAGGGTCATCGCAGGCTGTTAGCAAGGTACAATGCGACAATCTCTATAAATTTGAAAAAAATGGGAGAAAAAATAAATCCAAAGGAACTTCTAAACCCAGGGAGTCTAGATGGATCACCCATAGACTTAGAGAATGAAAATTATTAGTGGAAGGCAAGATAAAGGAAAATGGGAAGAAAAAAATAAAAAGGAGGTCATATCCCCAATATGGTTTCCAATTTTGTTATGGGACTTATCAGTAAATGTGAACATAAACAGATCTCCTAGATACACCTAGATCTAGAGAAAAACATAACAAAACATGACGCTTTCCCTAAGCTCTAAACATTGAATTTACTATCTAACAAGGAATAGGAAACATACTATTTAAATATCGGTTTTCCTTGTTGTTGACATCCTAGCTCCACTCCAGTTCTCCTGTGATTCTGGATCTACAAAGGAACACAAGCCAGCCAAAGTGAAAGCAATATAGCATACTAAAAGAGAACCTATGTATGTGATCAAGGAATCATACTATAAAACGAGATGAGTTTTATGGGAAAGAAACATATCACTGTATTATATAATAATTAAAGTGGATATTACAACCATAGCCTTGATGTTGCAAGGTCCCCTTCCGATGACCCTTTGCTCCAACACACACACTTACTCCAAACTTGAATGAAGAAGATCCATATTTACTTTATGAACTGAAATGAAGCTCTCAAGAATGGCCCAATGTAGAATTCTCCATACAATCTTAGCCTTATTCAACCTTCATAAACCTTTTCTTAGCCTTTTGACATTTTTGCACCCCAGCTACAGAACAGTCTATGGAGACATTGCAAACCAGTTTTAGGGAAGCCTATGTTGACCAGGCATCATCATACTCTTCTTATGTTGCAGCCAGCGACGACCCTCCTTTATAAGGTTTTTTGGGAGAGAAATCCAGTCACCTTTCTCATGAAGATAGTCTCTTTTGGGAACATGAACACATGTTTGACAATGGATCATTAAGATGAACAAAATAATGTGTAACAGGCACGCATCATTCAACTTCCTCAAGTCGACGCATATTCTTATCTTGCCTTGTTTTTTCTCCCGAACTACCTGTTGATGGGTCCTAGATCCCTTGATTCAACAGTAGGAACCAAACCCACCACTGAGGCCCAATTAGACTTTGCAACGTTTAATAGTGGAATGGTTCTCCAGATCTTGCGATCTAGCCAAATTATCGATGGGCCTTACGTTTTCTTGTGAAGGATCTTCCTTCAGTTTGGACTATATCTTTTTGTATTTTCTTTTGGGTGGGACCAATATGAGATGTAATCCGATATAAACCAACTTGGTAACAAACATGATTAAGTTTTAACTACTGGGAAAGAGGCTGAGCTTGGGATAACCCATTTCTTAAGCTTGTAGACGACAATTTTACACCACAGGCCTAGTACTAATACATTAACCATATGAGAATCCAATTACTGTCTGAGATACTAATTATTAGAAAGAAAACACATATGTGATAATATAATGGCAAGAAAAATAAGTCATCTACGATAATAATTCATTACATAATAGCACAACGATTCATATTCATCATTGAAGCAAAGAACAACAAAACATTGTACCAGATAACTTGACAATAAAATTAATTGTTCTTACTCATTACACCATCATTCATGAAATGAGCTAGTAAATAGTTCTTCTCCACATCCAATCACACATGCAGTTGATGAAAATATCTTGTCTCTGGTTGTGAAGGACTTCTATATTAATGGTAGCTCAGAAATAATTCTTGACAAAACCAAAATAGAAGAGTTTCTTGCAACAACCATCGACCTCTAAATAGTTGGTCGACGTTCATATTTATAACATAAAATCCAACTGAAAATAACAGCTAAGTGTATTTTAACAAAATAAAATTCGCCACGTGGAATTATCTTCTACCAATTTCTTTAATAGTCAAATCAAGATATCACTTGAAAGGGGTGACTTTTCTCATACTCCGACCAACTGATAAACAATTCCTTACAAGTTTGGGCCCATGGAAATCTGTGTTGTTCCATCGGAGCCGCGTAAATTCCTCTGACCTCCACTGCATGCGGTCGGTACTTCACTAGACTGGTGTTTAAATGTTTTAGCACAATCTCATCCCTCATCAGATGTTCCATAAATTATTGCACTTATCTCAGTGCTACATTGGTCACCTTCACTAGCTCTTCGGCCCATAATGAATCTTCCTTGGTATGCGATTCGACTATGTCGCACAAGTCGACGAAGTTGTTGGGGGTGCCAAACTCAGGTAGTCCAATATCCTTCATTGCTTTTTTGATTTTACCCCAATGTTTCTCTCATTTGTCCCACTGCTCTTGAATTTCTTGATGTGGTTCCTAAGACATCTTAGTCCAATACTCAGTCGATCACCTCATGCGATCAAGACTATTTTTTCCCAACATCTGGATGTCGTGTTTTTCTTTATCTCTGCCCTGTTGCACTGCATCAATGTATTTGATTCTGTCTATGGCTTGCTGTGCCTTTTCATACCATCTCTCCATATATTTGCATGTTACGAGTTCCATGAGAGTATCTTCATGGAGCTTGGCTATCTTCGTAGTAAACAGGTGCCTCTCTTTTTTGAACTTGTTGTAATCTTCTTCAAATTCACTTCTTAAGTATACCGCGGTCTGAGTGGTTCCCTTGTAGTATTCGACTAGGTGGCACAAATGTTCTAGTTCCTTAAAGTTGGTGGCCAAATATTTTTCATCTCATTTGGCTATGTCCAGCATGGCATCCGAGATCACCATCCCCACGCCGATGAGCTCAGATGTTCTAGCATTTTCTATGTTTATCAGATTCTCCTCTATATTGATGAGGATGGAGAGATCCAACGTGATCCTCCTTTTCTTTGTGGTTATTTGGACAATGGAATTCTTCTTTCGATTGTAGGAGATCACGTATATATTAGCTACCTCATCTACAGTTTCGGGAATCTGTTGATCACCCCATGTAATTGTGTTTCCCAGACTCTTGGTGGTGTATACTTGTTCAAGATCGGGTTCTTGAACTTCCTTTTTGTGCTCCGAAGGCCTGACCTCTTCCTATTTCTTATCAAGGATCTGAGTATCGAGCAAAATAGAGGCGTTAGGAAAAGACTCGATACTTACTTGTCCATTGGTCGTTGGAACGTCGATTTATTTTTGTGGGGATCCTTCCTTTGGCTCATCCAGTTATGACTTGTTTTTTAGATTGTCAACTCGAGTCTCCGACGCATCGGGCCTCTTTGTGTCGGGAACCTTTTCAGTTTCTATTTCCTTTCATGGGACCTCCTGGGTTTGAACCCTGGGATCAAGAGAAGCAGTCTTCTCAGGTCCCTTCTCTTCTTGGACCTGCACAGGGGTCTCGAGAGATGCCTCTAGGATTTCATCATCACTATATATATTTATAAACTCACTCAAAGGATTAGGTGCACTTGTTTCCATTGATACCCAGATCCTCTCTAGTTGAGTCCTCACTCCTGTTGGTGATCTGACCAGTGGCATTATGGAATCAGGGTCACCTGACCCATTGGTGTTACCAAGGTTTATGTAATTAGGGCCGCTTGCCCTACTAGGATTTATTCTGGGCTATCAGTCGGAAGCCTTGGAAATACGATGAGGTCCAAGTTATCTTACATTCGCTTCATTATCTGTTGGGCCTATTGATACATGAA
Source organism: Picea glauca (assembly GCA_000966675.3). Lineage (NCBI taxonomy): Eukaryota > Viridiplantae > Streptophyta > Pinopsida > Pinales > Pinaceae > Picea > Picea glauca. The sequence goes on from JZKD02S1677326.1 coordinate 885,274, forward strand.
TCCCCCTATCCCCTGCACAGCTTGAAATTTAGAGAAATTCCTAACATATACCGGGGTTACCTGGGCAATCTCTGTCATTTTAGTGGCTCCCTAGGGAGATCCCACCACTCCGACTAATATCATTTCTTCTCTTGTCTTGATGGTCTCCTGAACTGTTTGTTCCAGTACTATTTCTTTCTCATCCCAACTCATAGCCTTGAATATGGTTGCCTTGGGGTTAGTCATCCTCGCCATCAAATCTACCCAGCCTTGATCATTTTCGATGAATATTTCATCTTCAAACCTGTCATGGGCGTATGCCCAGCACGTCGATACTTGTGATGTGTTCTTAAGGACTTAACCTTTTCGATCATTATTGCAAAAGTGACCATTCTGGAAATAGAACTCCAGTTGGTTCAACCCTTCCTATTTGGCTTGAGAAGTGTCCTTCACCATGTAGAAACCAACATGAAACCCATAGAGTATGAAGGCTCGCTTCTTATCCTTTACCAAAGTAGCATTGTAACCTTGCAGGATGGTCTGATAACAGATTTCCCCTACTATTAGTTAATCAGGGACATATACCAGTAGCAGATGAGGTGCTCTGGTGGCACCGAAAACCCCGATGTAGGTATCACGCTCATCCAGATACCAATGGACAACTTTCGATATAATCTTTTTGGTTGCATCCGATAGTCTTGGGAATTCTTTCTTGAACAACAAAGCGTAAATGTGTTCAATAAATTGGTTGCAAATGAGAGAGTAGGGTTTCTTGTACCTGTTCTCCCACAAGATGTCAAAATAAACATGGACCAGTAGCTCTGAGGTGTGCCAACTTAAGTTCATTCCAACGAAGGCATTTCTAGTGCAGATGACATCCAATAGATAAGATGCCATGTAAAAGGATGGGGTCTCTCCCTCTTTCAATGTCTGAGCCTGTTATATGCAAGTGATTAGTTGTTTGGAGATGATGGCACCCCAATTGAAACTTATTTAAGAAATTTCCATAGTATAAGATAGAGGCATCCAAGCCTCTAAAAGTTGGAGCAGTCTTTCTCCCCATGCAATCGATAGAGGAGGGCCTATAGATAGATGTATGGATCCCTTAGGTTGGCTATCGAGTACTAGTCAGAGGTCCGATTGGTGAAATTTTTATTCTCTCTCCACCAAGACGCCATCACCTTGATGGTGTCATGTTTCTCATAGAATCTTACGACAAAATTAGTGTTTAGCCATTCTTCCATCTCTATGAGCTTGTAATAATTCTGCACTTCCGTTGGAAGAAAAACATGACACATCCTCCATTGTCTTCATTAATCAAACATATTTGTGTGTCAGTTTGATCGATAAGCCATTTCAGTAGTTCTACGCAGGGGAATATCGGAGTCATGCACGCGACCATGTGCAAAAACACCTTCTAGACATTCGAGAGGACTTGATCGTCAAGTTTTCTTGTATCGGGAGCATTGTGCAGAATATACTCGGGGAATTCCTCCTGCTTGATTTTCTTGAAGATATCTTCCCAGTGTAGGAACATTGTCTTGGTCTCGATGTTCGCCTCTATGTCTCCAAAGGCTAGAGGTTGATTGAAAAACTTTCTAGTGGATGTCTTGATGACGGGCACCATCTTTGGAGCGAATTCTAATTGCTTCACGACTACTGGGGAAGGACCTTCTCTCACATCTGGTTGCTATAACTTTGGTGCTCTTGGAGATATTCTGGTGGTAGGTTTCTTCGGAGGCATTGTTCCTGCAAACAAAAACGATCTTTTAGGCATGTGTATAGAGTAACATTGGATAAATCGTATGAAATGAAGAATAAAACATCCATGGACTGGTACATACCTTTAATGCTTGCTAAACCTATTGTTTAATACTCACTAGACCTTGGAATCTTTACTCAGATTGCTCATTCCACTCCTATGGATGTTCCGAACATCTTTGCAATCAATGAAATTCAAAACAACCTACCGCCGAATCTCTACAAATAAATTCTACATGGGTTGACGGTGGGGGCGCAAAGGATGATGCATGGTATCGATAAGTTCAAACAATACTTTTGATTCACACATGTATTAGCAACTAATGTGGGATATTTTGGATCCATCGTATCTCAGAGCTAAAACGTCCCATCGCGTCGCTTTCTTGGTGGGAATATCGGGAATCGACAGTGTCTTTGTGTATGTTCTTGTGGATATCCTCCTGAGAAAACCTCTGACGCTGACTGATTTCATCATACAGTGTTGTTGTGACATAACTGATTCAGGGCTCGGTGATCGGGGATCGACTTATCACTTTCCCTACGATTCTCCTTCTAAAACGAGCCGATGTCGAAAGCCATCGGTGGTCGACTTTCATAGATAGTTCCATCATGCATTTTCCTTGTGGGTTATCATCCTTGAAATCCCCGATACTGAAAATGTTTCAGAATTCAATAATCGACGATATTATTTCATTTTCATTCAACTCTTACTATTTTAACCTTTCGCTGACGCCGAAGGGATCGACGATCAGTGATATCCTTGGTGAAGTTCGTTCGCAAAAAGAAATGTATGTTTGTCGACACCGATGAGGATTGACAATCGGTGATATCCTTGGTGAAGTTCGTTCACAAAAATAAATGTATGTTTGCCAACGTCGATGAGGATCGACGATCGGTGACAACAATGTTCTTGAGTGATCTTATTTCACCTTTAATTCTTTTTGATGTCGGGTTTGTGAGTGCGTCGGGAAATTTTTGGTCATCGATCCTTTAGTCCTTTAAGTTATATATTTTTGCATGTCCAAGAAAACTTAAAAAAACTTAAAATGGAAAACAAAATGATAAGCATAGGCAACATTTTCATACTAAGGTGGAATTTAGACAGTTCAAAGATCAAGTGGTACCCAAAAAGTAAAAAATTGAGATAGGATTTTTAGGGTGTGTTGAGTGCTCAAAACTACCATCGGACTTATCCATTATGATTCTTCCACAGTTTCTATGATGCCAACTTCGAGCATCCCATCGATCTCAACTTTGAAATTTTTCTTATATATTAGATTTAGTTTGTATGGTCGTTGTTTGATCAGTCTTTCATCGGCTCTGAGTGGTATCCTCATTTCACCTAGCTCTCCTGCTATTCCCTTCATTTTTATGAACATTGTAGGAAATAGGTCGATGTACTCGCGCAGTAACTCTGTTATGCTTTCACTGTTTGTTCATTTTAGTGGTATCCAATGTTGGCCATTTTGGGATTCTCAACTATACCAATGTTGAATTTCTTCACCTTGATCGGTGTAGCAATTACTTCTAATTCTAGAGGTGGGCCTTCCACTTCTCTTTCGCCTTCCACTTCCTTGATCTAAATATCGTGTAGATCGTCTTTCTCGGGTACTTCTTCCTGCACATGGTAGCATGACAACAATTCTTTCACTATCTGCGTGTTCCATTGTTGGTCCTCTGTTATGAGTTCAACTTCTGGTTCCTTAATGAATATCACCCCTTTTATCTACTTAAGTGTTGCATCTATGTTGTGGTTCTCATGTTCAAATGAGAAATTTACTGTAAAGTTCTGCTGCAATATTGGTCAGCTCGTAGTTCCTCTGCACAGTTCCTGGTCTATATACTAGTTTATTGGGATGCCCTTTAAGGTATGTATGAAATGATGAGGCCATTCCTCTAGGTGTGTCATTTTCAACAATGCTATACACTTCTCCAAGTGTTCCACTGGTGCCCCTTTTTCATCGTACTTATGTTGTCGGTTTCTTCTTTGTTCTGCGCCAAATCTTATGCGCAGTAACCACTTACATTGGTACCAATCCATGATTATTTCTTTGTGTGCACCCCACCATCTTGCAGGTGTGGCCTTGAGTGTTATATCGAGTGTTGAGAGTCTCTGATTTTCTAACACTTCATCTTCGTAATATGTCAAGAATTCTTCTAGATCATTTACCCCATGGAAACTGGGTGGTTCCCTTATCTCCGTACCTAACCATCTTACTGTGCGGTCTATTATTGTGTATATTCTTGTGCAAACTTCATGTAACCTCTGTTGCCAGTTTTATAAAGCCGTATATGAGTTTGACGCACACGAAGAAATGCTTTACCAACTAAGTATCCCATCTATAGTTAGGTTTACGTAATCCTCATCGTGTGCAGTTTTCCTATACAACTGGCTAATTTCTTACAAGTCGAAGCAATTAGGTTCTACAAACCTTTCCCCTTCTAATGGGTCTAATGACACAATGACCCTGTATTCTTCTGAATCAAATGTCATTTTCCGTGTCTTTGAATTGATTATGGCCTTGTTGTCAAATGCCCAATCTAAGCCAAGAAATGTTGGATATGGTGTTGTGTCGTCCACGATTTCAATTACTTCAAAGTCTCCTTTAGTGCACACTCCATCTAGGTTGATTGTCACTACTTTAAGTCTCCCTATTGGTAGAACTCTATGTTTGTTTTCTAGTTTCAGCTGAATGGGTGAATATCCTAATGTGGGCTCTCCCATAAATTTCCATGTCTTCTTGGGTAATAAATTGATTTCAGATCCTAGATCCAGTATGATATCTCCCATGTTGAAATCTTTGATGTTGGTGTTCATCCTAAACTCCCTACTTATTCTTCTCCTTGTATGCAGGTGATTGACTATTTTTTGTTCTAGCTTTCCATCTGTCTCTATGCTACATCTCTCTAACATACTTTGCAATATCTTGACAGAGGATGGATCATTTAATATTTTTACACATGATTGCAAAAATCCTTTGATTGTACTTACTTGTCCTAGGGGATACATTTCTTTGGTATTATCCAACGATGGAGGCATCTCGTACTCTGGTACTTCCTTTCTTTGCTAGGAAATTGAAGTCAATGCAATGTCAGGATTCAAAAATTATTTTCTGGCTTGCTTAACTATCTCCTTCTCATTCTGCATGTCAAACTACTTCCTTGGTTCAGAATTCTTATTTACCCATTGGTGTTGTACTGGCTCTTGTTTTACTACGTAATTTCTTGTTTTATCTCCTCCATGCATATCTATGTTGATGTTTCTTCCTTAATCCTTGGATTTCGTTCAAATCCATTGAACATTCTAGTTGTTATGATTCCTTTTTTCCTGGATCTTCCCTAGTAACGTAGGACATTCTTTCGTGTCATGATCCAATGCGTGAAAATACATACACGTGGCTAATGGAAGTGGAAATTCTCTTGCATAGTCTCCTGGTTGTTGACAATTGTGACATACCACTGGTACTCTACCTCTTCCAAAGCCTCATATTGCTCATCCTCCACCTCTGTAGCCTGCTCTATCTCCTTGCAGTGCGTTATACTGAGGCACCTGATTGTACTGTGTGGTATTGTACTGAGGTTGCATTGTGTTGTAATGTGGATGTGTGGTATTATATGGTTGTTGCACAGTATTATATGGGGCTGGTACCTGGTTAAAATGAGGCGCAACTTTCTCGACCATTATTTATGCCTGCACCCTATATGCATATGATGTCCTCTCTCTCATCAAATCCATAGTTCTACAATCTTTCTCATCATGGCCCACTGACTTGCAAAAGTTGCAATATGAACTCTTTGGGACTGTCTGGTATTGTTTCATCATTGGGCAGTGATATGGGTCGTGACCTTGTTTCTTACAAATTTCACACCATAGTCCTCCTATTGGTAACGGATTTTGCATTCCTGCTGCCATATACTGCGTGAATGTTGGAAATTTGTTCTTATGGTGTCCTTTTGTCCTACATGTGGTACACCAAATGACTTAGAATGCTAATCTCTTCAAATCCTCCTTCAACTCTTCGATGGATGGATTGGTCTTTTGATATTAGTTTTCTTCTAGTTGCAGGGCTTCCTGCAGAGTCTCTTCCCGTGTCTAAAACTTATGTTGTCGCAGTGGATATTTCAAGTGTAGTAGTAGGGAATTGATGAACAAGTGTCTATGCTACATATCTGTCATGAGATATTTCAACTTCCCTTCAGTCACTTGAATCTCTGGTCAATATCCCATACATATTCTCCTGGTTTCTATCTAATTTCTATCATCTCGTTCATGTATTAGTCCCCTAATCTTGGTTTCTGAAACTCATTTATCAACAACTTCTTGATATCCACAATCATTCTAGTTGTCCTTGGTGATTTTTTTTGTGGCTAAACTCATATACCAATCCAATGCGCGATCCCTTAGTGTAATTGCTAGCTGTGCAAGTTTAGTGTCCTCGTCTGTGATATGTTTTTCTTCCCAAATATTTTCATAGATAAAGAGGTGCTTCTCTGGGTTTTTCAACACTACTCCTTTGAATTCTGGTAACCTGATGGTGGGATCATTTCTTGCCATCATGAATGTTGAATTACTACCTCCGCATGGTGTAGATACTTGACTAATGCTTCCTAAATGGGCTCCCCTAGTTGTTGTTCCTTGTGTAGATGTACTTCCTGTTGTCTTCTTTCTCCCGAAATATGGTTGTCTAAATGGTGGTGTTCTTTTTGGTGTGTTAGTTGTACATGGGTTGATGGGTTCCACACTAACATTAATATTGATAGGATTGTTGCCTTTTGTTCCCGCACTTGGACCTCTCATCTTCCTCTCTTATGTTGCACGCAGGATTTCCTCAATCTGCTCCATAGCCTAGAGATCCTCTACCTCCTCTTCATCACTTTCCAAGTCTTCCCTCGTGGATACGTCTCTCTTCTTGGTATTCACCTTGTATTGGTAGGTTACTCCATTTCACGTCTTTCCAACTATCACCATGATCTGCTTGATCTGGTTGTCATCCATCATGATTAGGTCCAAGGATTCCTCTTTCTTTCCTTTATAAACTTCTTTTTCTATTTATCCTTTTTCTATTAGTACTTCCCCCATTCCCCCATGCACACAAGTAAGTTTAGTTGTCTGACTCCATTGTTATTACACCTTTGTTAAAGAGGAATAACTTAATATAAGTATACATTGATCTAATATACCTTCCTTGAGGCCCTCATAGAAACTCTTTCTCCACTACACTGTAGGACTTCACTGTATCTACTACAAATTCTGTTATAAATTCTTTTGCAATACTGTCGAGCCAAAATTCTATTGCGTGAGTGAATTTGTTATTCACCTGTTGTAGATACTCAATTTGAATTGAGGTCCACTCTAACTGTTGGATCTAGTTTGTTGCGTGGTTATCCTTCAACCTCAATATCCACTCCTACAATAAGTGTGGAAAATAACAAAAAGATAGTTCATGCAGATCAGTAAACACGTACTTCTCAAGGTATTTGCGCAGTGTTACTCTAGGGTTTCTATTATCTTTTTGCACAAAATCTAGCTCCTTTGTCTTCAACCAGATTTAGATCTCTTATTTTGTGGGATTCCATGGTCTCGACATCCCCTTGTAGCGGATCATTCTTCTCACCTTTTCATCATCTGATTCTGTATTCTTTTGACTCGCCTTCTGTCGATCTTACGTTTATTGTAACAGATTTTCAATAGATCACATCTACTCAATTCTATACCATTCCAACCAGAAATGGAACCATTTGTCTGTTAATATTTATCTACATTATAACTTTAACATGATTGAACCAGGTTCAAGTCCACTGGGGTTCCAACAAAGGCTCTAAAACTATCGTCCCTCCTAGTAAAACATAAGGCAACGCAACACACAGAGTGCAACGCACAATCTCACCCGAGATAGTCTTAATGGGTGACTGCAATACTCAGGTATTTGCATCCCAGGATTGAGTGGAGATATGAGAAGTGTGCGCTGAGAGTTCTATTTAACTTATTAAAGAAATATATTGTCATTCCCAATTATGCATGTAATGTAATCAACTCATTATCTCTTTCATTCATCATGCTAACATCTACTCATAAACAATAAAATAGATGCAAGCATTCAATCACATAACATAGGTTTTACCGTGGTTCACCCCCTCCTGGGTTACGTCCACAAAGATCTGGATCTCAATCTCTTCTATTATGGCAGTTCCAAAACTACAACGCCACGCGCTTTACAACTCATCCTCATTCGGGTTGAGATCTATTACGAGGCAGAGTAGGTCACACAAGGCTACTCATCCTATGATATAACCCTCAATATCTACCCTCCAGACTCCCCTACAGCTCAACAACTTACAAAACAATATTGGATTACAGTAGGGTTTCTCAAAAAACCCAGTTCCCAAAAAGTCTCTCTCTCTCTCTCTCTCTCTCTCTCTCTCTCTCTCTCTCTCTCTCTCTCCAATAGAATCCCTATATATACATTTATGGCTCATTAGCCATTACAATGTATTACAAAAACCCTAACCCTAATGTTGTTAGGTCTTCCATGCATGCATGCGTGCTTCTCTTCCTTCCAGCTGTCGCTTTCCTCATGCATGCCTTTCTTCCCAAAATAACCTTCCCTTCTGATATGGGTTGCTTCCAACGCAAGACATAATAGTAATAGGGTGAAGTAAGGAGGAATTCCACAGGCCAAATATCAAGAGAGTACCTACAAACATAGACTAAAATATTATATATATATTCTTCTTATGAGAGGAATACCCATGCTAAGGTGAAAAAAAGCATGGCCTCCAATCAAGTACAATGTGGATCCAAGGAGTATATAGAATGTAAAATCATGGCCACTGAAGAATACATTGTGGATCCTTTTCAAATAGGCATTGTAGACATGATCAAATTCACAGTGGATCTACAACTCAATACATATAAAGAGAGGAATTGGATCACATTTTCAATAAACCATAGTCCCTCGTAACCAATGAATAAGATGGGACTAGTACTGTAGAATAAACTTAGGTGAGGGAAACATAGATAGATGCCAATAGAACCCAAGGTTTTCATCCAAACCACCCTATGTGTGATTCTACACGATGTGAATAAATGCACTAAATTTGAACATGGGGGAAACCTTTTGGCCACCGATCATTGAGGTATACCATTTCTAGATGTGAGGTGACCCAACAATAATGATAATGGGTAACAAGGTATAAAATTACATTCTAGCCAATATGCATACATGTGCCAAGGTCAAACATTGGTAGAATCAACTGAGCATGAGTAATTAATGTATACCCATTGTTAATTATATTCCATTTATGATTACAAGACACAAGGTACTATAAAAGAATCTAAGTCTACCTTTTGGATATTGAATAGATGTCGATAAGAGAAGACTTTCCAATGAGAAGGAAATAAGGAATCCTTCCAAACTAGAATGAGGAAATATGCATAGTTAATGATGATGAACTGAGCATAACTTGAAATAAGGAGTGGTCGCCAAGAAAGGTAATAATATTTGATGAATGATTGACTCTGGCTAAAAATTCCTTTAAACATTAGCACAACTCAAGTATGACCTAGGAAACAATGGATACCAAATGAAACCAGTGATATAAACCATCAATCTAGGAGGAAATGAAGTTTCTTTAGAATGATTGAAAGAATAACCAATTGGAGGAGTTAAAATTGAAAATTATGGTACAACTCCCTAGGCAATAATGCAACCTAATCGTAAACAAAATGACTCAAAGAAGGTGCTTGTTCAAGGGTTATGTAAACTGACGTATGCCAAAAAATTAAATGATACGGATCAAGAATGATTTTTTTGGGGAAGGTCTTAAAACTGATGTTCAAATTTTTTTGTTTGAATGTGTGGTATACCAACAAAATAAGGGAGAGACAATAAATACTCTAAATCTCCTACAACCATTAGCTATACCAATTCAACATTGCGAAGAAGTTTCAATGGATTTAATTACAAATTTACCTAAATCTGAAGGAAATATTGTCATCATAGTAGTAGTGGAGCGAAAGACGAAGTATTCTCATTTTTTCTCTCTTTCACATCATTTTAAAGAAAGTACAATAGACACAACATTCATGGAATCATTTAAAAATCTACATGGAGTCCCAAAGATGATTATAAGTGACAGAGATCCAATGTTCACTGAAAATTTTTGGATTGAATAATTTTCTTATTTGGGTACTCAATTGGGTCATGACTCATCTTACCATCCTCAATATGATGGACAGACTGATATTATGAATAAATGTCTAGAAGGATATCTTCATTTCTTTGCATATGATAAACATACAAATGGGCCAAGTGGTTTCCCTTGTAAAAATGTTGTTACAACACATCCTTCCATACTAGATAAAAAATGTCCCCATTTATGGATATCATCCTTCATCCATCACATCACCCTTGAATGGGACTAAAAAAGTTCAAGAAGTGGATAACCACATAGGGCACCAATAAGAGGTTCTCAAATTATTTAAGAACAACTTGGTTATGGCACAAAATAAGATGAAACAACAAGAATAACAACATTAGAGTGAAAGGGAATTTTAAGTTGGGGATTGGGTATTTCTAAGGCTACAACTATATAAAGAGATGTTCCTCAGGTGACAAAAGGACCATAAATTAGCACCCAAATATTATGGCCCCTACTTAAGGTTTTGCAAATGATTATAAGTATGGATTACAAATTTGAGTCTCCATCTTCAAGTGTACATCTACTCTTTCATGTTTTTTTATTAAAGAATGTAATTGAAAATAAGATCCGAGTCCAAACTATTTTACCAGAGATTAATGAAGAATGGAAATTCATACTAGAACCATAAAAAATACTTGAAACATGGATTAAGAAGCTGAGAATTCGAGCAATTACCGAGTACCTCGTCAAATGGAATAACCTACTAGTGGAAGAGACAACATGTGAAGATGATTTCTTCATGCAGAAACACCCATGGTTAGTCCAGTGGTGAGGAAAACACTTGTTTTAAGGGGATATCATGTTAATAACTAGAAAAATCCCCATGTTATGCATAAAACCCCTTATTAATCCCTAGATATTAAATTATTACATTTCTAGTGTTATATTTGTATATAGGCTAGAAAACTTCATTGCACCCTTTCATTATAATTGTACTCTTTGTCTCCTATATATATACCAATGATACCTAGTCTTAGGATCATGTTATCTCATCATATCTCATTTTGTACATTGAATACATTGTAAAATCAATTTCCCCCCTCAAAGTGGATTGTTATTCACTGTTTTATTTATCATTATCAAGGCGTTGGTTCATAACAACCAAGGAAAGAATAAGCCAAAATATATCCTCCAAAGTTGGAACAACCTCATGGAATGGGTGAAAATACCCTCAAAAGGTGGACAACTCCTCTAATTTTGCTCATAAATTCTCAAAAGATGCCTCCAATGTATGACCATGTATAGATATCAAGCAAACATACCTTCGCAAAACATAGAAGATGTCCCTCTAAGTAAAATATGGGTCATAAAACCCCCAATAGCTAGTGTGACATCTACATGAGTGAGATTGACCATCAAATCAAGTAATAAATAGCTCAGAAAGTGGTGAATGAGGAGAGTTCTCTAGCATCTATAACATGACATGCAATAGAGTGATCCATGCAAGTACATATAGCCCAAAAATTCCTTGGATGATGTGACTAATGCCTTGGGATATGTGTATTTCCTTGCGATATGTGAATCTACCCTTAGAAATATGAAACTAAGTGAGCCATTGTTATCCATAATTTTGGTCATCATGATGATGTATTAATCATGGTGTACTCAGGCTCTTCATTAGAACTTCTCCTGAGAAAAGTTACCTTCATCTTTTTCCAGAAATCACAGTTTTGAGGAAGGTTCGCAGGTTGCTAATACATTTGCCTGCGAGAATGCATGATTCTCGCAAGATTACTTATGCCAGGGTTCGATATGTTCGCACTGTGTCTAACTACTAGGGTGCGAACTATTTCCAAAGAAGGGAAAAAGGTGAATTCTCGAAGCTTCTAGAAGGGAATCTTCTGGAAGGATGAGATGGCATTCGAATGGTTATCTAAGTACTAGATTTCCTGATATTTTGGGATCATTCCTATCCAAGTAACTAGTTCATTCTCTCCTATATATTGAGAGGGATTCTCATGGAAAAGGTTAGAGGAAAACTAGCAAGAGATCTATTGGAGAATTAGTGAAGAATTGTGTGAAGGACTGAAGCTACAACAGCTAGAGGACTACAACAAGAGCATCAAAGGTGGCTGATCTTCTTCATGCAAGTGTGCCAGTGTGTGTGTGTGTCAGAGCTAAGGGCCATCGAAAGGAAGTTTGCAACATCAAGGCTCAGGTTGTAATATTTGCTTTCCATCAATATGATACAGTAATGTGTCCCTTTCCCATAAAGTTAGCATACTTTATTGTATAACTCCTTGATCATATACATAGATTAATTATTGAATAGATTGTGCTTTCTTCACTTCGATTGGTTTGTATTGTTTTCATCTTGACGATACGAGAGCATTGGAGCGAAGCAGGAGCAACAAAGATCAAAGGAAGCGATATTAAGGTATGTTCTTTAATCGTGCCTCTTAGTACATTCAATAGTTAAAATCTAGGGAAAGAGCATCATTCTGTCTTGCTTTGTTCTAGATCCAGGTGGATCTAGGGAGATCGGTTTGTGTCCACACTTATGGATTTATCCAATAACAAAATGGCGACTCCGCTGGGGAACAAACCGATCTCTTTGTGGCCTTTTGTGTTTTTCTATGGCCATTTTCTCTAGTTTCCTTTTTCTCCTGTCCTGTTAGTCTCTGAGTCTTCAAGATATCTCGATAGACCTTCTAGGTCCAGAAGCCTTTGTCAATTTTGCCTCAATTTTCAAAATTTTTGTCATGTTCAGGAGTTATCACATTGCATTCTATTGCAGCCTACAAGAATTAGGAGGGTTCGTACCCCGCACATAGGGTTCAGTGCGAGAACCTCACACCTTGCTCAAAGGTTGCCTGCGAGAATGATAGATTCTCGCACTGTGTAACACTGCTTACCTGCGAACAAGATTTTTCAAAATTTTGAAATTGAGTTTTGGTTTTTCTAATTGCTTAGATCAGTTGAATTGCCTCTTATGGGTTCATTGAACCATTGATTGATATGTTTCTTTCTTTAGTTTGCATGCGTGAATAGTTTTAGGGTTTCAAGGTTTTCCTTGCCCTTTGTGTCTTGACTTTCATTTCTTGACTCTTATTGGAAAAATCATTCTCTCTGACTTCAGGAGTTGAGTGTGTCTGATTGGTTGAGAACCAGTGATTGGTTGAGATTTAAGTGTTTGGTTTTTCTCATTTGCTTATTGGTTTGAAAGAACATTTTTCGTTTGCATTGAGAAGACTCATTTTTGCTCTTTTATTTTTTCTTTCATTGAAAGGGTTGATTGGGTTGTTATTGTTTGATTCTTTATGATTTGATTTTATGCTTTCTCATCGGTATAGTGAGAATTCTTTTTGGAAAGTGAACAATAAGCTTTTCTTTCAAAAAATTGTTTTTGTCTTGAAAACATTGCAAAATCAAATTTTAGAGATTGTTGAAGTATTTGAAAAAGACACTTAGAGCATTTCCATTTGATAAATGATTGTTTGCATTGGCATTTGAAAGGAAATTTTGGTTTGTAGTTTAAGGTTGATTTGGAAAACTTTCTCTCTCTCCCATACATAGGATTCATTGAATGAAAAGTGTTATATTTCATTCTCATCCTTGCATTGTTTGGGTCAGAGTCATACATCACAAGTTTCATCTCCGTTACCTTTGAGTAAACAATATCTCTTAAAAACATTGCATAATCATAAAATGTATCTAGTAACTCTTTTCTAGGGCTCTTTTACACCAACATTTAGCTAGGCTAGTGCTTTGGAGTAGGAAGAGAGATACACTCTCCAAAAGCTCAAAACACACAATAACATCTTGAGTTAGGTTTTATTAAATTCCATTTGCAACATATTGTCCTGGGAAGCCCTTCTCACACAAGGGTCAAGCACTAGGTCGCATTGGTGTTGGCAGAGTTACTCACCCTGCTTTGTTGGCATCGGTGTAGAGATTACACGTATTACGAGGGTCACTCGAAGGTATACCCACAATGATGAGTGGAAGCCTTTTGAGTTGATTTTGGACTAGATACCCTGCCCTTGCATGTGGATTGGACTGTCGACTGTTCCCCCAGGATTTACTGTTGTTTGTGGTGACCTTAGTGGCCTTTCTCTCTAGGTTCATACCCAAGGTGACTATGGAGGGGAAAGTATTCACAGTACCTGGAATTGACGTTGACCAAATTCACTCGGGCTCCTTGGAGGGTATACCCACGATTATGTGTGGGAGCTTGCACCAGGGTGAAAGTCCGTTAAACAGGTCGTCAGCGTAACTTTTCCACCCTAATCCCGCCCCTTCTCATCTTATTGTTGCGACGTTGGATTTCATCACCAACTAGTGGCTTCGAAATTAGAAGGTCTTGTTTGCTTGGTGATTCCTTCCTAGATTTTGTTTACTAGTGCGTGTTGTTTGTTTCTCGAAGTTGATCATAGGAATTTCTTCGTAGAGATTTTCACTCATTTACAATTTCTCCCTCGCAACGTTCACGTAGGATGCAAGGTTTATCTCCAAAACATTTGGACGGTTCTCAACCCTTGCCTACCAGTACACTTGAGGGCTCTCCTCATCATAGTGAAGTCCCAGTTGTTACTCCACCACACGTGGAAACAAGTGATGTCCCAGTTGTCACCATACCACAAGTAGAATCAACTGAATCTCTAGAACCTTTTCGGATTACCAATACTAGAGAAGACTACCGTATTCTCTGTGGTGAACGACCTTTTGTGCGATTAAATTCTTCTAACGAAGTAGTTGTTACATATTCTGAATCAACCGTTGGGCTTTCTTCCGGTGTAGTAGGCCAAGATCCTTTTTGGTCAGGTGATTTCCGATGGGTCCTTTTTGGTACTGAGTCACCTACAGTCTATGAAATCAACCCTCCAGTGTTTTCTGAGACAGAAACTACACCAGTGACTACCACTTATCACTTTGTTCTCCCTCCCGAGATGGCCCATATCGCAAACACTACGAGTGTCCAAACCGGAATTACTGCAAATAGTCTAGCTCCTATCAATACCCAGCGAATGCCTGATGTCAACCAGACATTACCACCCAGTTATCATGCGTTGAATAATTTGTTGAATGCCTCTAATCCAACACCTCTGCACACCCCAACTGGTTCTCCAGGTGGTCCTTCTTTTCCTGGGCATCCTATTCCTGGTTTCATTCCGACACTCCCTCAATTTCCTTCTGGCATTCTTAATCCTAGTGGCACTATTCCGTCTGTTGCACCAAACTTGCATATTCCTGTTGGTGGACTAGGTGGTATGTTTCAACCTCCTTTTACCAGACATGTTCCAGTTACTACCCAACCTTCGATTGGAACACAACCTCCGATTGGAACTCCACCTACGATAGGGGGACCAACCTCACCTTTTGGACAAAATATACCTCCTGCTTTGGCCTAGTATTGGAATCAGATGATACAAAATCATCCTCAAATGACTAGGGGGCAACAAACTATCCCTACCATAGGTCAACCATATCCAGGTATAACCAATCCTATTTGGGGTCAGGGTCTCAATGTTCAAACTCAGGTTCCTACTCAAACTCAAGGTCAAGGTCATCATCCTTAGAAATACTATCCTCTCCAACCACCGTCGAATCTGCCTGGTTCTTCCCACTATGGGCAGACTGCATACGGGCCTACTAGTTTTCCCACAGGGCTTCCACTCCAAAGTCACCAGTACCCGCAGGTGAACCGACAGTTACCTTTTCTTGCCACTTTGGATTTGCCAGACTTGTCTAGGATTCTAAATGATCCTATTTGTCACTCTCCCCAATGGCCTGTTATTCCAGCCAAGCTTCCATCAGACATCCCAAAATTTGATGGCAAAGCGGGAGAGGAACCGAACAATCATGTTATGACTTTTCACTTATGGTGTTCATCCAATTCGTTGATGGATGACTCTATTCGTCTATGTATTTTTCAACGAACTCTTACCAGTTCTGCTGCGAAGTGGTATATTGAATTGCCACGAGGTTTCTTTTCTGATTTCAGCACCCTAGCTATGGCTTTTCTTACACATTACCAGTTACCAATCCATTATGATACTGGGACTGAGATTTTAACTTCCTTCAAATAGACTAATGGCACTCATATATTGGATCATATCCATGAGTGGCGAAGGAGACGACGTCTCATTAAACTTGAACTCCCTGATCAGTTACTGGCAGAATGGTTCACGAAATATTTTGTGAATGAAATTGGTAAAGACATCGCCATGGGTGGTGTTGTTATGGAGGAGCAGGCTATCAGTCGTGCTCAATATCTTGATCTCGTTTATTCGCAAACGAGAACACTATATAATTTATTACCTGAGTTACTTCGTCCTGGTACTTCCAACACTTCAACTACTCCAGCTACCTCGCATGCAGTTGGTGGTGTGGTTGGTACTGCCCATGCCCACTCACATTCCATTTCGAATACAACCCCTAAATCGACCTCTTCTAATGTTCAAAATGCTCTGTCTCCTGCCACTCCCGCCGGTAAAAATTCTGAGGTGAACGTCGTTCAATCTACCCCGACCAGTAAAAATAAATCAAAGAAAGGGAGAGGCAAGAATAAGGAGGGAAAAAATAATAATCAAACTGAGAAAAATAAAACCCCTCCTGTTGAATATCGGGATAAGCGCAAACCCCGATACCCTTGCCTTATCTGTGGTGATGATCACTACACGAAGGATTGTCCACGACGTGCCGAGGTCACTAAGTTCCTTCAGGGAACCCCCAAACCATCTACACCAACTGTCTTGTCCCAACCCTTCCCATCTCAACAACAAGCTCAGCTGGTCATCCATGACCAACCATCTACTTCTACGACATCATATGTGTTGATGTGTACTAGTGATTCTAAGAAGAATAATGTTGCCATCACCACTAGAGACAAAGATTATACTCCTTCCAAGGAGAAGGTTGACGATTTACCTCCTGCTTTGGTACAACCCTCTCCACCGAATCCACCTACAAACGGTCCTCTTCATCTTGAACGACCGAGTCTTGATACAGTTCTACGACCACCCCCAAAAGGTGTTGTTAGGAAATCGGCTTTCAATCCTCATGCTCGTGTGGCCCAGAACTACAACATTGTGGAAGATCTGGCCCAGGCACCTTCAACGATGTCAACCCTTGAAGTCCTTCAGTCTTGTCCTGCACAACGGAGGGCTCTGTTGAAAGCTATAGGTGGAATTGATCCAATTGATACAAATTTAATAGTCTTTGACTTGGAAGATCACATTCCAAGGTTATCCCCTCAACTCGCGTTTCAAATTCAAGTTGTTGTCTCTGACAAGAACATTTGTCGAACTGTTATCGACGAGGGTGCCTCTACGTGTGTAATGTCTTTTGCTTGTTGGAAAGCCATTGGCTCTCCTCCTTTAAATGAATCACAAAATACTCTGAAAGCCTTCAATGGCTCTGGTTTTAAGCCTTACGGCGTTCTTCCATCGTTGTCGGTTACTCTAGAAGGTAAGACCGTCCAAGTTGAAGTGGAAGTTTTCGATGCTCCCCTTGATTATAATCTTCTACTTGGTCGTAGCTAGATAGATTCTATGTGCATTGTTGTATCAACACTTTTCCGTGTAGTACGATTTCCTCATCAAGGAAAGGTTGTTACGGTTGATCAACTTGCCTTCTTTAATTCCGATACTCGTATTGGCAACATGCCGTTTATAGCTAAAACCTCGTCGGGTTATGAGAATGTCGGTGTGGGCCTTTTAAAAGACTCTTCGTTAATGGGTACTTTCCCCATTCTGCCACCCGATGTTCCACGCCCATCCGTTGCTTCTATCAATATGATCTCCACTATACCTCATGGATGTCCTGTGTCTTCCAACCCTTGGATAGTTCCTGACCCTGGAGATCACGCTCGTTTCGGCAATGCCATGCCGTTAAGTCCGATTGAGTCTGCTTATCATGCCATTCAATCGGCAACACCGTCTACCCCTTCTCTTGAGGAGTTGTCTCCCGATCCTTTCCGTGTTATCTTTCCCACTGAAGAGATGATCATGTCCGTCATGGAAGATACCCCTTGGGACGATGGGCATCATCGTTCCATACTATTTCTGGAACAACACACTCTTGAGAACTATCAACGGATTTCAACTTCGTCGACCGTTGTTGTCATTGCGACCATTCCCGGATCGACACATGATGTGTTCTCCGAAGGGAACCTCAGTAATATTTCTCCCACGATTTCCATTGATATATCTGTTAAACCTGAGATAGTTGAAAATGTGCATATTGGAGCTTCTTATTCTCTGGATGAAATCGTCACCTATACATCTCTGTTCAAAGAATTTCATGACATTTTCGCCTGGAGCTATGAAGAGATGCCAGGTATCGACCCTTCTATTGTTGTACATGATATTAAGACATACCCCAGAGCTAAACCTGTCTGGCAGCGCCTTCATCCGGTCCACCCACGCAAAGTGGCGACTATCAAGCTTGAGGTTGAAAAACTTCTCAAAGCCGATTTCATTTATCCTGTGGCTCTGACAGAATGGGTTTCCAACCCTGTACTGATTGATAAGAAAGGGGGAAATATTCGTGTATGTGTTGATTATAGGGATATTAACAAATCCTGTCCGAAAGACAACTTTCCAACCCATTTCGTCGACCAGATTGTCGATGACTGTGCCGGAAGTGAAATTTTTTCTCTCATGGATGGTTTCTCCGGCTATAATCAAATTAACATCGCTCCTGAGGACCAACATAAAACTTCTTTTATTTGTCCTTGGGGTACTTTTTCCTATAGGAAAATTCCCTTCAGTCTTAAGAATGTTGGCGAGATGTTTCAACGTGCTATGTCCTATGTGTTTCATGATATAAAGCATATCGTTCAACCTTATTTGGATGATTTACCAGCTCATTCTTTACGTCGATTCGATCACCCCACTCACCTCCGTGCCATTTTCGTTCATTGTCGGTTCTATCGCATTCGTTTAAATCCTCATAAATGTTTTTTTTGCGTCGAATCCGACCGTCTTCTAGGTTTCATCGTTTCACATCAAGGGATCAGGGTCAATCCTCTAAAGGTTGAGGCGATTCTTAATCTTCCTCCTCCTTCTACACTGCTCCAGTTGCAAAGTTTTCAGGGGAAAGCAAACTTTCTTCGTCGCTTCATCCCTAATTATGCCGAGATTACTTGTGGTTTCACACAGCTATTGAAGAAAGATTCCGAGTTCATCTGGAATACTGTGGCCAATAATGCTTTTGAGGCTTTGAAGTTGTCCCTCATGCGAGCTCTGCTTCTCTTCCCTCCTGATTATAGTCGTGATTATTTTCTTTATCTTGCTGACTCTGAGTATACCATTGGCATGGTTCTCGTTCAAGAGGATGATGCACATGATGAACATGTTGTTTATTACTTGAGTCAAAGCCTCACATCAACTGAAATCAAGTATCAACATGTTGAAAAACTGGCCTTAGCCGCTGTTCAAGATGTTCAACGCTTTCGGCATTATATTCTCTCACGGAAAACTACAGTGATTTCTCATTGCAACCTTATGCAACACATTTTGACACATCAATTTCTAGGGGGCAAGTACTCCAAATGGATTGTCATACTCCAGGAGGTTGACTTGGAATTCGATCGTGCCACGTCTAATAAATCCTTAGTTTTTGTTGAGTTGATATGTGATTTTCCTCACTCTGGCACGGAAAATGTAGCAATAGATTCATTTCCTGATGAATCTCTTTTCCTTATCAGCACTGATGATATTTGGTATGGATATATCATTATATATATCCAAACCCAGACTTTTCGGCCTTCTTTGTCTAGTACTGAACGACGTCATGTCCGTTATCAAGCCCGTCAGTACATTATTCTCGGAGATACTCTTTACCGTCGGGGAATTGACTCTGTTTTTCAATGTTGTCTGACTTTTGATGAAGCAGAGAAAGCTCTGAATGACTTCCATTCCGGAGCATGTGGTGGTCATATTTCTGGGTATGCTACTGCCCAGAAGATCTTACGCGCAGGGTATTTTTGGCCTTCCTTGTTCAACGACTGCATTACTGCCATTCAGAAATGCCATTCCTGCCAGACCTACAATAAGAAAATTTGGTCATATCCTGCTCCTCTTCATCCTGTAGTCTCAGTTGGTCCTTTCACAAAATGGGGCATTGATTTCATGACATGTCACCCTCACTCGGTCGGGGGGCATGGTTACATCATTGTAGCTGTTGATTATTTTACAAAGTGGGCCGAGGCGATTCCGACATTCGATAATACTGGAAAGACTGCAACGTTATTTCTTTTTAACCATGTCATAGCTCATTTCGGTGTTCCCCAAGCTATCGTCACTGATCACGGTAGTCATTTTAGGAATTTTATGATGTCTGAACTTACGGAAAAGTTGGGTCTTCTTCATGATAACTCAACACCCTATTATCCACAAGCTAATGGTCAAGTCAAAGAAATCAACAAAGTTCTTATAACTATGCTTCGACGGATGATAGGAATTCATAAAAATAGCTGGCATACGATGTTGTTCTCGGCATTGTGGGCATACCAGACATCTGTGAAATCCTCTACTGGGTTTACACCCTTTCGATTAGTCTATGGAGTGGAAGCCATTCTTCCTATAGAATGTGAGATACCTTCTTGGAAGCTAGCTGTCGAAATTTTACCCAATACTTCTGCTGAAGAAGAGAGTCTATTGTATTTGATGCGATTAGACAAAACTTGATGTGACACCACTCTAGTAATAGAATCCCAAAAGAAACGTGTCAAGGCGCAGTATGAAAAGCATGTCAAGCCTCGCATTTTATCTAAAGGTGATCTTGTTCTTATTTATGAACATGATCGAGATGTGTTAGGGAGTTGGGAAATTCGAACCAATGTGGCGAGGTCCTTATATTGTTCGTCGAGTTTTAGAAAAAGGAGCATATGAGTTGGTCGATTACGATGGTATCCCTTTGAGTGAACCCAGGAATGGGTTGTACTTGAAGAAGTACTATGCATAAATAATTTGTGCACAAGTACCTGTATTTTATATATCATACTTTGTGTGTGTTACTTTAGTTTGCTTTTGACGTTATCTGGTCTCTGCCCTTATGTGACGTTGTGTTTGATTTCCAGATGTCGGAGTCTTCGCTACCCTATATTGGCTTCGTTGATGGTGCTAGCCGTAGTACTCGGAACCTAGCTTCCACTGCATGGGAAATCTATGCCCCAACAAATGAACTTATATCTTTACGAGGTGTATGTCTTGGCCGTGCAACCAACAACATCGCAGAGTAGAGCGTCGTTATTGAATTATTGGTTGATGCTATATCACTCAGAATTCGTCATTTGGTTGTGCGACTTGACTCGCAGCTTGTAGTACTACAACTAAGTAATATCTACTCTATTCGAAGTCCTACTCTGTTACGGGTATATTTGTGGATTCACCTCTTGGAACGGTATTTTGATCACATTGAATATCAGCATATTCCTAGATGTCTTAATACATTAATAGATGCATTGGCTAATTATGTATTGGACAAACATTTGAACCATTTATAAATTAAACACATTAAAATTCACACATTATAAAGTAACCGGTAGAAGCCTTCTGTATATATATAACGATCAAAATGGTTTTTAAAAAAAAAAAGGTTTGTCCAAAGACCAAAATATCAAAAATTGAAGCTTATAGCTTCTACAAGGTGATGTCACAGATGATGTTCACGGTAACACACAACTGCTCTAGCAACTCTACGGAGCAGTTGACCCATATCTGCTGATACCCCTACAGTATGACATTGATTGCATCGTGGAATATCTTCCAGACTCATATCTGGAATGTCTGCTGTCAGGCCCTCCAAATTCTGTTCCACCACCTGATAATCTTCGGCATACTGTGGTACTGCTACTGCTATCTCTCCACGTCGCTGGATAGGAGAGGTTCTAGCAGGTCTATATGGTCCAACATCTGTGTTATCAATGAACATTTTTGTGTTAGTCTTTGGATAAATATATAAAACAAAAACATTTGAATATGATTAAAAATTCAAAAACATTTAAAAAAAAATGTGTGTACTTCTTACCGAGGTCTCCCCACTGAGCATCCTCAGGAAGTGCCAAATACAGATCTCCTCAGAAATACAACCCGACATAGGCGTAGTCATCGAACATCAACATCTAGTTTTGCAGCCAGTCAAAGAAAATATCGTCATATTTGACGATTGGTCCTACTACATGTCGGGCCATGAGCCGACACCATCTCAACATTCTAGGATCTCTAGGGCCCGGGAAGTTCCACTCAACCTGTAGTCTAAATACGGGGACCCTCTCAAGGAAAAAGGACACTAACAAATATCCATAACCAAATTGTTTCAATTCACCTCGCCTGCATTTTGTTAATTGCCTTTTGATACTGCGAAGTACAATATCCGCCCAGTTGAATACTCGGGGCTCAGTACACTCGATGGCATAATGGAAGTATCTCTGTAATGCCATATGAGGAGTAGAACTCCTGACCATCCAAGCTATGGTAAAGAGAATAGTGCGGAGGGTCAAGTCTTGTCCCCCCCAGATAGAAATTTTTCCCTTTTTCCTCCCCCCCTCAGGTACACAGTATTGATTGCAATATTCCCTCATTTTTAATCCACCGCCTCTACTCTTGGTCAGGCTGACATAATACCCACGCCTGGATAATCCCATCAAGAAGTATATGTCCTTGATGTCGATGGACAGTGTGTGGGCTCCTACATTGAAAACCTATTGGTCCGGATCCCACATACAGACTAGATATTCCAGTAATCTGACTTGGGCCCTCATGCCCGGGATGCGAAAGTATTTAAGAAGCCCACAGTCTCACAATGAAGCTATGGTGGGAGAATGATTCTTAGCATTTTCATTATCCTCCCCATGTTCTCGTTCCCGCCACTCAAGAACCATGATTGCTGGTCAAATACCTGCACAAGGGACATAAGAGAAGGATTAGTGATTTTATTCATGATATGAATCTTTTTCATTGGCTAAATATTTAAAAAAAAAATTGAGTTCTGCGCTGCTCGCAGGTGCCTTATTATACACAGTGCGAACACCTCATAGGTGGCTCAAAGCTCACCTGCGAGAACGCATCATTCTCGCAGGCCCCGTATGGGCTGCCTGCAAGAATGATTCTGTGCATGTAGGGTTCAAAAAGTCACTTAAAAATGAAAAACTATCCAATGAAATCAAAATTTTAAACCATTAAAAGGTTAGGAATGAAGATCTTATCGTAATGCTGCAGGCGGCTCGTCAAATGATCTCTTGTAGCTCCCGAAAATCAACGCCGAATTCGGAAGGTAAAAAGAGGGTTTTGGAACTCAATAGTGAAAATGTGTAATGATATGGTGAAAATGTGTATTTACTCATTTAATTTACTTTTTACTATGTCATTTTTGGGTTTTTGTTTATCTATTGTTTAAACCTAATTACTAATATAAAAATGAGAGTAATGATTTGCAG
The DNA here is from genome assembly GCA_000966675.3 of Picea glauca. Taxonomy (NCBI): domain Eukaryota; kingdom Viridiplantae; phylum Streptophyta; class Pinopsida; order Pinales; family Pinaceae; genus Picea; species Picea glauca. Next base: position 908,600 of record JZKD02S1677326.1, read on the forward strand.
GTGTGAAACATTGATGATTACAAACAAGGATATGGACCTATTTTTCTCCATTTTGGTGTGGTTTTTATTGTTTTTTAAGTTTTTTATATAAAATCTCGAGCATCATTTTTGTCCGTTCTTACACTCCTAAATATAAGAGAACGTGATCGAGCATAGTTTTATCACTTTTTCGGGCTCAACAAGGTTATATGAAAAAGGAACCCCCCTGGAGTCCTCTTTAAGCTCTTTTCAGACTCTCTAAACATGAAAAGATCGCCGAACGACCTTGCTATTTTCACGCTCGATAAAGTATTTGAAGTACGCGTCTGGTGAGAGATGATTTATCTCTTTTTTGGTCTTGTCTAGACTATTTTACGAAAAAGGAACTGAGAGAGTTCTCTTTTAAATGTTTTTCCAAACTCTATAATCTTGAAAAACCTTCGAGTTTTCTATCTCTGGACTCATTAAACAAACATTGACAGACAGACCCATGATGGGACCGAACCACTCCTTCTTAGGGTTCGTTAAACATACTCCGAGGGACTCGTCCGAAGGATGATATTATATCAACAAGCATATGTGATCCTCTTCAAGCTTGCATAAAAATAAAGAGGTACTTACCAGAAACGGTGGGGGAAAATTTGGGAAAGGGATATATTTCATCTTCGTATCGATTGGCAGTAAGTGTTGCTCTTGAACATGACACCCCCTATTCATCATTTGAAGCCAGTTTGGGAAATCCATTTGTCTCTCTTTTGATTGATTACAAGGTCATTCCATGTGTCATCTTTGAGTCAATGCTGCCAAATCATTGGTCGTGTCATTCATATGTTCAAGAGAAGTCTATTTGAAACCTATATTGAGTTAGCCATCTGCAGTTATCCATTCTCTCTGTGTCAGCCTTCCCTGTGTCCAGTCCAATTGCCACATGCTCTGTTTCACTTTCAAACTCTGTTACTCATTTCGTGTCATTGATGGGGGATACATCAAGGCCCTCCTAGGACGATTTTTGTTCCGTCGACTTTAGCTGATTATCCAGAATCAAGACTTAGAAATTCTTTAGTACCTTGGAGCTTGCATGCCTCAATGGCAAGTTTCCTCGCTTTCGACAGTGGGTTTACATCATTGACTCCTGAAAGATTCTGTCAGATGTTCGACATCAACTCATTTATTCACACTCGATGGATTGTACTATGGTACCTTGGGAGTCATTGACATCAATGGTGATTTCCCTCGCACTTGTTAACGGTTACATCAACAACCAGTAATCAAGTGGTTTCTACCATGTTCGACTTCAACACATGTAATCACATGGTTAGATTCGTACTTTGGGCGACGAGAATGAAGACCCTGGATGTCATCTTTGTAATCCAGGTTGTGATGGAGTATGTATCATTTGTGACACATAGATCCACTGTGTATGTTTCGTGGCTATGTTGTCTTGATTCAAAAAATTTCCCATAGATCCACAGTGTATTCAAGTGGCTATGTTATATTTTGACGGCATGGATCCACAGTGTATGATTGGTGGCCATGACCCATGTCTATAATGTCATCAGTCAGTGATCTGAGTATGGGAATGCCTACCTCAGAATTGGTATATATGATATTCTGCAGATGTTTTGGTGTTTGCAGGTTTCCGATTAGATGTGCTCCTAGTTCTCGACACACACATGCAGTTTACAAAGTCTATTGGCTGTCACTAGTTCCAACCTCATACTTTGGGGGGCATTCTGTTATCCATAATTTTGGTCGTCATGATGATGTATTAATGATGGTGTACTCAGGCTCTTCATTAGAACTTTCTCCTGAGAAAAGTTACCTTCATCTTTTTCTAGAAATCACAGTTTTGAGGAAGGTTCGCAGGCTGCTAATACATTTGCCTGCGAGAATGCATGATTCTCGCAGGCTACCTTAAGCCAGGGTGCGAGAAGTTCACACTGTGTCTAACTACTAGGGTGTGAACTATTTCCAAAGAAGGGAAAAAGGTGAATTCTCGAAGCTTTTAGAAAGGAATCTTCTGGAAGGATGAGATGGCATTTGAATGGTTATCTAAGTACTGGATTTCCTGATATTTTGGGATCATTCCTATCCAAGTAACTAATTCATTCTCTCCTATATATTGAGAGGGATTCTCATGGAAAAGGTTAGAGGCAAACTAGCAAGAGATCTATTGGAGAATTAGTGAAGAACTGTGTGAAGAACTGAAGATACAATAGCTAGAGGACTACAACAAGACCATCAAAGGTGGCTGATCTTCTTCATGCAAGTGAGCCAGTGTGTGTGTGTCAGAGTTAAGGGCCATTGAAAGGAAGTTTGCAACATCAAGACTCAGGTTGTAATCTTTGCTTTCCATCAATATGATACAGTAATGTGTCCCTTTCCCATAAAGTTAGCTTACTTTATTGTGTAACTCCTTGATCATATACATAGATTAATATTGAATAGATTGTGCTTTCTTCACTTCGATTGTTTTGTATTGTTTTGATCTTGACGATACGAGAGCATTGGAGTGAAGCAGGAGCAACAAAGATCAAAAGAAGCGATCTTAAGGTATGTTCTTTAATCGTGCCTCTTAGTACATTCAATAGTTAAAATATAGGGAAAGAGTATCATTCTATCTTGGTTTGTTCTAGATCTAGGTGGATCTAGGGAGATCGGTTTGTGTCCGTACTTACGGATTTATCCAATAACAACCATCTGTAGAAGCATCTCTAAGAGTAGATGGCCAAATTATGAAAAATACACAAAATGAGGATCCATGGTTAGGCATAATATAAGTGTTCTATAAATATGTATGACAACATGTACAACATTAACAACACTTTTACATTGCATGCAAATACGCGAGAAAGACTAGAAGCTTCGCTAGATCATGTATCCTAGTAAATCCATCCCAAGACCCTAACATACCTATCTAGGTCGTAAATGACTAACATGATAGAAAGTTACTTCCACTAAGGGATAATTAGCCAGAGCCATAAGAGAAAGGCATATCTAGAAATGGAAAGTGGGCATCAAATGCTAGAGGGTCCCATCAACTATTTTAACAACTACAACTTCTTTTAGAGCATGGCCACGATTAATAATGGGTCGTTAAAGGCATCTGAACATTACCCACTTGAGCAAGGATGGAGTACCTATTCATTGTTAACTTTTTTTGTTGATGGCAGGAAATATGCTCTGGGGTTTCACCTAGAGGTAATGAACCTAGATAATTCCAAAGAACCTGGAAGATTAGTGATCAAGGAAGTTGTATAGAATGCAAGAGTTCTTCACTCCAAACGGTTTAAAAGCAGTGGCTAGTATGAAGACCATTTCTAAAAAGATCTAATTTCACTAGCCATTGCTTCAACATATTCTATAAATATGGCTTGTATGGGTTGTTTCAACTATTTTGTTCTAGCAAATTCGATAGGTTTTAATTCATGTATGTCCTTTTATGTTTGTGAACTAGTATTCAATACTACAACAAAAGCACACTATCCTACACAAATTTTAGATTTTTTATTCTATTTGTTTGAAATGATGTTTTTGCAAACAATTCAAACAAGTAGACATGATAGAATACTTATAAAAAATACTAATAATTATTTTTTTCAAGACAAATGATGAAAAAATTCTAGACATTTCACCCATATAAAATGGAATATTATTGGAAAACATAGGTAAAACAACCATAAAATGGAATTAAAAATTTTGATTCCATGATAATAAAAGATTCATCTTAATACATTTCACCCATATAAAATGGAATATTATTGAAAAACATAGGTAAAACAACCATAACATGGAATTAAAAATTTTGATGCCATGATAATAAAAGATCCATCTTAACTCCAGATGTACCATGATTCATGAGGCATCAAATCCTTCAAGATGCAAACATACATATGTTAGTTCTTTATATGTATGTGTGTGTGTGTGTGTGGTGAACTCCCAGAATGAATTGCACATCTCCCACATAGGCAAGACACCATTCAAATGTTTTAACCATAAAAGTTTTTTTAGTTTCAATTGTTTTTTATATATAAAGTTGATATTAAAATATTTTACTTGTTATTAATATTTTTTTAGATTACACGTGTTAACTCTATATTAAGCATTGAAGGAATTACACATCTCCATCATATGAAGAAGTGGCAAACACCTATCAGTAAAATAAGATTTTTTTAACTTTCAATTACTCTCTATATAAAGTTGATATAAAATTATTTATGGTTATTAAAATATTTTTTTAAATACCACTTGTCAACCCCATGATGACTAGAGAAGGAATTGCAAATCTTCATACTCCAGTGTAGAAAGTGTCAACCCCATGTTGACCAAGGAAGGAATTACAAATCTTCATACTCCATTGTAGAAAGTGTTTAGACTTTTGACACAAGAGTGATTTTTTTCTAACTTTCAATTACATTATATATGATGATGATGATTAATGTCTATTGAGACCAAAATTGGTCTATGGAACCTTAAGAAATGTAAGAGATTACTTGGATTTATTTAAAATGTTATTTCCATGCTTGAAAAGTATTAAGAGAAACATTCCAAGATCAACAATGTTTTGATCACTTAGAAGGTTAGGAAGGTTAGTATATGATATTAAGATAGGTGGACATTGAAATATATTATCTATGGCCCACATTTAATTATTTTTTTCTTATTAATATTTTTAAAATGCCACATGTCAACTCCATATAAAGTATGGAAGGAATTACACATCTCTTTCTGTAAGTAGAAAAACACCTTTCAACAAAATAAGAATTCATCTACTTTCAATTACTCTCTCTCTTTCTCTTTCTCTAGAGAGTTGATATAGAATCATATATAAAGTTGATATAGAATTATTTTAATACTCTCGCTATATATATATATATAGTTGATATATAATTATTTTACATAAATTGGATATAAAAGTATTTTATTTATGGTAGACATTAAGATTTTTTTTAAATGTCATGTGTCAACTCCATCTTAAACACAAAGAATTACACATCTCCCTTATAGTAAACTGTAAAAAACACCTTTCTACACAATAATATGTTACTAAACTAGTAAAATTTGCTCAGTTTACTTTTCAAAATAAATACAAATATAAAGATAAAATGTTAAGGAATTGGAGCTACGCATCCTAACCCTATTTTACCTTACCCTTTCAATCTTAAATTGAATAAAAAAAAAAAATTAACAATAACTACATCTTAGGCGAAAAATTCTAAGAAATGATGATTTTTTCAAGGGATATTTGCAAGAAATCCGGCCAGACACCTTAGGGTAAAGATTCTATTAAAAGATGATTTTTTCAGGGGATATTTGCCAGAAAGATTCTATGGAGGGATATTTGCTCGAACTCGTGGAGAAATGGAGAAATTGTTGGGTTCATAGATTTGATTATTTCTGTAAAATCCAAATGCCCTAGGAGTTTTTCAGCATACTGAATCTATTTCCATAGGTTCTGGTGCCGGATACCTGTCTCTTTGGCATACTGGACAAACTGGTAAGATTTGCACCGGATTGAAGATGCGTGTCACGTGGTACCTGTGGCCGCATCGAAGGTCACTTGCCTCTTCGCCTAATAGAATTTCATGTCCGCAAATTATACAAACTGGATTATTGAAATGCCCCTGTGGATTGATTCTGCGAGGCTGCAACAATAGCCGGTAGGCCAGTTGCTGTGACCATTCTAACTCGGCATGCCTCATCACGGGGGCTTGATCAGGGAAACGTTGCCATCGTTCAATAACTTGCATTATCCTCTCCTCTATCTCATGAGATTGGGTTCTTCTACTTTCAGAATTAAGACGCCGCCATCGTTCCTCAAGCTCCCCAAGTTCTCTTATAATCTCCTGCATTTGACCTAATAATTCTCTAAACTCGCTTTCTTCTCCTCCCCCTGGCTGTCCTTGTCCTTCCATTTCCATAGTTCCAGAGATTTAGATTTAAAGAAGGGCCATTTCCTGTTCTGAAACTAAAACGTGAATGCCTTTGCCTTTTTGTACGAAGAGGCGACTCCACTCCCTTGGCCTTCTAGTTTAAGTTTTTCTTAAGTAACAGATAATCTTTTTGTTTAAGTAACATATAATCTAGTTAGTGAGATAATCCCCACTAATTATGATTCCTCTAGATTTGAAAATAATAATAATAAACAAATATACAATTTATATGGGTCTCTCCATGTCGAAGGTTCTAACCATGATTTCACTCCATTAGCTTCAATATAAATAATAAATAAATTTATCTTAAATAATGGTATCAGTGTATAGGCTTAAGTCTAACCATTAAGATGTTGGTGGTGGAGCAAAGCTAATAAACCTTACAAAATAATTTTGGATTTCAATGTCTATGATAGAGTTTTAATGAATTTTCCAAATATTTTTAAGTGAATATTTTTCATAAGTTTTGTTTTTAGATATTTAAGTTAATTGGATTTATAGTTTTAACTAATTTAATAATAAAAACTATGTTTTTTCTTTAAGTTTTATTTCCAAATTAAGAAGTGAATAGGGTATGTAAATCTTTGTAAAGTAAGTAGTCAAAACACTACATAAAAAAATATTTTCTCTCATAAATAAAACAATTTTATATGCTAAACAAAGATGTCTCATATATCAAAGATGGATGGTGAGGTAAAGTTGTATGTGTACATATACACACATTCATTTTTTTGTATTATTTTGTTACATGAAGACTACAATATCTAGGTTTTATCAGCACCAACTAAAAATAGCATCAATTCCAGGAGAGTACCAACTCTCAAATACAAGACTCAACTTGCAGATCTCAACACAAACTGGGATGTGAGGATTCAAATCCTCAAGTACAAGACCCAGCTTGTAGACATAAAACAATCTGTCGAATCTTCTCTATAGGTACGTGACCTTTATATGCAACAATAAATGTATGTACATGCCCTATTCTCTTTCAGCTCACGTATGTATGCTACATGCCCTATTCTCTTTCAGCTCACGTATGTATGCTACGTATGTATCAATCCTTCGACATCAGTGACAACATAGTACAACATCTATCATTGTTGATGACTCCTGATTACTCCTATATGCTAATTTCTCCTCAAACTTCACATCTCTACTCACAAATGTATTCCTCTACCCTCGAATGAAGATTCTTTAAGCCTTTGAGGTCTCACTATACCCAAAAAATATACCCTTATATCATGAAGGCTCCAACATCGTCCTCTCTCTACTGGCACATGGATGTAAATTGGACAACCAAAGATCCTCAAATGCCTTATCTTTGGCTTCACCCTTGAGAATGCCTCCTCCAGATTCTTGTCCCCCAATATCCTATGAGGACTCATGTTCTGGACATACACCACTATATTACATGCCTCTTCCCCCCAAAACATGGTCAACTATTGATGATGTATCATAGCCTTGGAAGAATCAATGATGGACCAATTGTTTCTCTCCACAACCCAATTCTGTTGAGGGTTGTATCAGACCGTCAGATCTCTTTTCATCCCTGACTCCTTGCATAAATCCTTGCAGTCATTTGAGGTGTACTCTCCTCCATTATCTAACCTCAAGACCTTAATATTCATCCCTGTATAGTTCTCTACCTAAGCCTTGAACTCTCTGAACAGACCGAAGACCTCATCCTTGGTATTCATAAAGAATATCCATGTTTTCATGGAAAAATCATGAATAAACGTCACATAGTATGATGATCCATGTAATGATGCTACTGATATCGACCCACTCAGATATGAATTGATAAGTTCCAAGATCCCCTTTGACCTACTCTTGCTTCTTGGAAAAACAACCTTGGCATTATTTCCAAGTGTACACCCTCTGCACACTCCCTAATGCTCAATACTGAACTCTAGAAGACCTGTAACAATCTCCCTTAGAATAAAAAATGCCTTGTAGTGTAGGTGTCCTAACCTCTTGTGCCACAAATCGTATAGGTTGTCACTTTTGTATATCAAATCCTAAACAATCTTACCCTACAACTTGTATAAGGATCCATCTCTAACCCCAACAACCACTTCATTGTCTGGGATATATCTCTTTGGATGTATGAGTACCTTCCCTCTTAGAAACGTGATGACAAAACCCCTTTTCTCCATAGCAAAGAATGAAATAATTTTTTTCTTCAAACCCGATACGTAAATCACATCATGGGAATCTAACGTACCTCCTGACTCAAGCTGGAATGTAACAATTCCCTCTCCCTTCATTGCATACCTGGCATCATCACCAAGCTCAACATGAACCTTTGATTCCTTCTCCTTAATACTACTAAATAGCTCCCATGCCTCTATCATATGAAGAGATGAACCACTATCAAAGAACCAAGCACTCCCTGTTGTTGTGCTAGTATAAAGGAATTAAATAATAGAGTAATCTTTTGCAAACTTTGCGGTGAACTCATCAACCTGTGTTTCTGTTGATGCTGATGTATGCGTCTTTTCATTACCTTTATTCTTCTTCTCCGTACACTGAGATGCATAATTCCCATTCTTATGACATGATAAGCACTTGATTTTACTCAAGTCCTTATTCTTCCATGGTTGTGATGATCCTCCATCACTGTTACCCTTCTTAATAAAACTCTTTCCTTTTCCCTTCCTTGTATTACTAACAAGGTCTAAGTTTTCTTCACTACCTCCCTACTTTTTTTTTTTTAGACTCTTCCTAAGTCTCTTCCTAGATACAATCATCCCAAAGACTCTGCCAATATGGGATATTCTCCTAAATACAAATTCCTTTGAAAAATGGTTCCCATGAATTGGGAAGAACATTCAATGCCACATTCGTGAGCTCTGCATCCCCTTTTTTCTCCCCTATAGCTACAAGTTTAGCTACAAGTTAATTCAATTCTCTCTCAAGCAAGGGATCTCATGGTTCTAGAAGTGTATGGCTTGAGATCTAGCTTGGAAATTGCACTTGTATAGTTTTTAGAGCCATTTTTAGGAATAATTCCAAATAAAGAGTTTTAGATTTACTCTTAGGAATAATTCCACATAAAGTTATTTTAAAGGTAAATTAGTCTAGAAAAAGTGATCCATAATTCTATAATTAATGATAATGGCTCATCTCTACTCAAACAATTTGGAGGACCAATTTTGAGTGTAATAGTGTGCCCCCTAATGTGTAAGGGTTGATGGGAGGATGAAGGGAGAAATACATTATACAAGCCATAATATTAATAGGGAGAAGTAAGGAGGAATCCCACAGACCAAATATCAAGAGAGTACCTACAAACATAGACCAAAGTATTAGATATATATTCTCCTTATGACAAGAATACTCATGCTAAGGTGAAAAAAAGCATGGCCTCCAACCAAGTACTTTGTGGATCCAAGGATTATATATAATGCAAAATCATGTCCATTGAATAATACATTGTGGATCCTTTTCAAATAGGCATCGTACACATGATCAAAGACACAATGGATCTACAAATCAATACATATAAAGAGAGGAATTGGATAACAGTTTCAATAAACCATAGTCCCTCGTAACCAATGCATAAGATGTGACTAGTATTGCAAAATAAACTTAGGTGAGGGAAACATATATAGATGCCAATAGAACCCAAGATTTTCATCCAAGCCACCCTTTGTGTGATTCTACACCATGTTAATAAATGCACTAAACTTGAACATTGGGGAAACCATATGGCCATCGATCATTGAGGTATACCATTTTCATATGTGAGGTGACCCAACAATAATGATAATGGGTAACAAGGTAGAAAATTACATTCTATCCAATGTGCATAAATGTGTCAAGGTCAAACATTGGTAGAATCAACTGAGCATGTGTAATTAATGTATACCCATTGTTAATTATAAGCAAACTTTCCATTTATGATTACAAGCCCCAAGGTACTATAAAATAATCTAAGTCTACCTTCTGGATAATGAATAGATGTCAATAGGAGAAGACTTTCCAATGATAACGAAATAAAGAATCCTTCGAGACTAAAATGAGGAAATATGCATAGTTAATGATGATGAGCTGAGAATAGCTTGAACTAAGGAGTGGTCGACAAGAAAGGTCATAATATTTGAGGAATGATTGACTTTGGATAAAAAATCCTTTGAACATTATCACAACACAAGAATGACCTAGGAAACAATGGATACAAAATGAAACCAATGGTGTAAACCATCAATCTAAGAGGAAATGAAGTTTCTCTATAATGATTGAAAGAATAACCAATTGGAGTAAAAATTGAAAATCATGGTACAACTTCCGAGGCCATATTGAAACCTAATCGTAAATAAAATGACTCAAATAAGGTGCGTGTTCAAGGGTTATGTAAACTGACTTATGCCACAAAATTAAATGATACAAATCAAGAAGGATTTTTTTGGGGGAACGTCTTAAAATTGATGTTAAAAATTTTGTGTTTGAATGTATGGTCTACCAACAAAATAAGGGAGATACAATCAATACACTAATTCTCCTACAACCATTATCTATACCAACTCAACAATGCGAAGAAGTTTCAATGGATTTAATTACAAATTTACCTAAATCTGAAGGAAATATTGTCATCGTAGTAGTAGTGGATCAAATGATGAAGCATGCTCATTTTTTCTCTCTTTCAAATCATTTTAAAGTAAGTACAATAGATGCAACATTCATGGAAGCATTTCAAAATCTACATGGAGTCCCAAAGATGATTATAAGTGACAGAGATCCAATTTTCACTGAAAATTTTTGGATTGAATAATTTTCTTATTTGGGTACTCAATTGGGTCACGACTCATGTTACCATCCTCAATATGATGGATAGACTAAGATTATGAATAAATGTCTAGAAGGATATCTTCATTTCTTTGCATATGATAAACAAACACAATGGGTCAAGTGGTTTCCCTTGGAAAAATGTTGGTACAACACATCCTTCCATACTAGATAAAAAATGTCCCCATCCTCCATCCATCACATCACCCTTGATTGGGACTACAAAAGTTCAATAAGTGGATAACCACATACGGCACCAACAAGAGGTTCTCAAATTATTGAAGTACAACTTGGTTATGGCACAAAATATGATGAAACAACAAACAAAACAACATTAGAGTGAAAGAGAATTTGAAGTGGGGGATTGGGTATTTCTGAGCCTACATCCATATAAACAGATGTTCCTTAGGTGATAAAAGGACCATAAATTAGAACCCAAATATTAGGGCTCCTATTTAAGGTTTTGCAAAGGATTATAAGTATGGATTAAAAATTTGAGTCTCCATCTTCACATGTACATCTAATCTTCCATGTTTTTTTATTAAAGAAGGTAATTGACAATAAGATCTGAGTCCAAACTATTTTACCGGAGATTAATGAACAAGGGAAATTCATACTAGAACCATAAACAATACTTGAAACAATGATTAATAAGCTGAGAAATCGAGCAATTACATAGTGCTCTATTTATTTGAAATGATGTTTTTGCAAACAATTCAAAATAGACATGATATAATACTTATAAAAAATACTAATAATTATTTTTTTAAGAGAGATGATGAAAAAGATTCTATAGATTTCACCACATATAAAACATAATATTATTGGAAAACATAGGTAAAACAACCATAACATGGAATTAAAATTTTTGATTCCATGATAATAAAAGATCCATTTTAACTCTGGATCTATCATGCTGCATGAGGCATCAAATCCTTCATAGATTTGGAGTTAATATGGATCTACATTGGTTATTTATATATGTTTTTGTGTGTGAACTTCCAAAATGAATTGCACATCTACCACATAGGCAAAGACACCATTCAAATGTTTTAACTATAAATAATTTTTTACTTTCAATTGTTTTTTTATATATAAAGTTGATATTAACATATTTTACTCGTTACTAATATTTTTTTAGATTACATGTGTTAACCCCATATTAAACATTGAAGGAATTACAAATCTCAATAATATGAATATCAGTAGAATAAGATTTTTTTTACTTTCAATTTCTCTTTCTCTATATAAAGTTGATATAAAATTATTTTACTTAAGATGGTTATTAATTTTCTGTTTTAAATACCACTTGTTAACCCGGGAAGGAATTACAAATTTTCATACTCCTATGTAGAAAGTATCTAGACTTTTGGCACAATACTGATTTTTTTTCTAACTTTCAATTACTTTATATATGATGATGATGATGATGATGATGATGATGATGATGATTAATGTCTATTGAGCCCAAAATTGGTCTATGGAACCTTAAGAAAAGTAAGAGATAAGAGAAACATTCCAAGATCACTAATGTTTTGATCACTTAGTAGGTTAGGAAGGTTAGTATACAATATTAAGATAGATAGGTGGACATTGAAATATATTATCTATGGCCCACATAGAAATTATTTGTTTGTTATTAATATTTTTAAAATGCCACATGTCAACTCCATATAATGTATTGAAGGAATTACACATCTCTTTCTGTAAGTAGAAAGCACCTTTTAACAAAATAAGAATTCATCTACCTTCAATTACACTCTCTCTCTTTCTCTCTCCCAATCTCAAGAGATGATATAGAATCATATATAGACTTGATATAGAATTATTACTCTGGCTCTCTTTATATAGTTGATATATCATTATTTTATTAAAACTGGGAATTAAAAAAAAACTTAATAACATACTTTTTTGGCAAGTCAGGTTCTCATTTAAAATTTTCAGCCTATCCAAAACTCTGATTGATTTTCTGAATATCTGGGTTGGTTTAAAATGAGACAAAATCCCTGGAGTAAGATTCTGAAATGCATGAAACTTTGATCCATATAAAATTCAAACTACCAGTGAAAATTTGACCGAATTCAAGTTCATTTGTTTTGTTTGACTGAAAAATAGTTCTTTTTGATCCCTAGTTATCCTACTCCAATAATAACTACTAAAGAAATGCTTTGCTGCAGACAGGACAGGTGCCCGCCAATCTCATCCATGGCGAAATGCAAATTTGGTGGTATATGTGACCGCAATGAAGTCGACCCGCCTCCTCTCCTAATACAAAATCTTCACTGCAAATTAGGCAAGATGAAGAAATGCTATTGTTATCACTAATATGGTCGCCGTAAATAGGAACGAGCGTGATCTCGCAAGCCATTAATGGCTGGGCAGCCATAGGTTACGGTGCCGGATATATGTCTCTTGGGCATACTGGACAAACTGGTTCGATTTGTGCAGGATTGAAGATGCATGTCACATGGTACCTGTGGCCGCATCGAAGGTCACGTGCCTGTTCGCCTAATAGAATTTCATGTCCACAAATTATGCAAACTGGATTATTGAAATGTCCCTGTGGATTGATTCTGTAAGGATTGTTTCTGCGAGGCTGCAACAGTAGCCGGTAGGCTACAGGCAGCAACAACAGTCGGTGGGCCAGTTGCTGTGACCACCTGAATAATGGAAATTGATCAGGAAAACGTTGACATCGTTCGCACAGTTCTCTCATTTTCCATTCTAACTCGACATGCATCAGCACGACGACTCGATCAGGGAAACGTTGCCATCATTCGATAACTTGCATTATCCTCTCCTCTATCTCATCGGTTTGGGCTCTTCTAATTTCAGAATTAAGACCCATCGCTCCCCAAGTTCTGTTATAATCTCCTGCATTTGACCTAATAATTCTCTAAACTCGCTTTCTTCTCCTCCGCCTGGTTTCCCTTGTCCTTCCATTTCCATAGTTCCAGAGATTAAAAGAATGTACGATTCGTGTACTGCCTTTATACAAAGAGGCGACTCCACTCCCTGACAGAATTTAAGAGAGCAGCCATAACACAGAATTCACACACAATAATTAATTGTATTGCTATATCAAATCCCAAGATACAATAGGTATATGTAGTTGGAGTTAGATCCAATCAATTCCAAACATAGGTATGGAGGTTGAGATAATATCTCAACAGCTCCTACACAATCTCAAACCAACTCCAAACTAATCTCTAAATTAATCATTAATTCTAACACCCTCCCTTAATGATTACATTACACAACATAACAAAAAGTTACTACACAATTTTTGTCATATCTGTCTCATTGGTCCTCATACACAGTTACACCCATCTCTGAATTCATAGACACGCTCTTTCTCTCCCATCATCTTTGAGCTACCACTTCATACAGCACAAATACAACCGCTTCCAACCATCTTTGACGTTCTTGTAGAACTGACGCTTCTTGATTTCCCAAAGGACAATCTTGATACTGAACCATTTTATGGATACACTTCCATCTGTAAAATCCCTCCGAAGAGAAAAT
>JZKD02S1677327.1:54901-73000 GCA_000966675.3 Picea glauca
GCAAATTTCATTAATATTGGGAAAAGGGCATTAAACATTTTGGAGTGATAAGGTGTGATTGAAACCGGGATTGGGATAAATTGCAGGGTGAGAAAACACTGTGAGAAATCAACATAACTCTTTTCTTCCTCTCTGAGACCCCATTATGTTGAGGGGTATAAGGGACTGTAAGTTCTCTTTTGATTCACCTCAACACAAAACCACTTGAAAGCATACGAGGTGTATTCTCTCCATTATCATACCTGAGGGCTTTTATCCTCTTTCCTGTCTGAGTTTCAACAAGGGCCTTGAATTCAAGAAACCTCTTGAGAACTTCTTCTGAGGTTTTTCCCGTTAAGAAGTAAATCCAGGTTTTTCTGGAGAAGTCATCTATGAAAGTGATGTAGTATTTGAACTTCCCTCCTATGGATAATGAGGACATGAGACCACAGATATCAGTATGAATTAGTTCTGAAATGCTCTTGGACCTTGATTCACTCTCGAGGAAGGGTGCCCGTACATATTTTCCTAGAACACACCCTTTACATATTTCATGGTGTTCTGAAGTGAATGAGGGCATCCTTGTCACAATCTTACCCAATATTTTGAGGGCACCATGTCCGAGATGAGCTATGCGCCTGTGCCATAACTCAGTCTCTGGTATTGTTGCTGCTTGCTAGAGTGCAGTGGGAGTCAAATTGTAATTTATATAGCTTGTCCTTTCTTACTCCAATGACTTGTTCAAATCCTTTGCTCAACCCCCTGGGCTTGATGTAGGCCCTTCGATCCTTGAAGGAGACCTCATAACCCTTGTCTTCTAGAGCTGATATTGTGACCAGATTCTTCTTCAGTCTAGGAACATAGAGAACACCTGATAGGTAGAGAGGCTAGCCAGACTCCTTCTCAAACCTTACAGTTCTGACTCCCTTTGGATGATAGGCATAGTCATCACCAAGTAGTATTTCAAACCCAAATGCCTTTTCACTCAAGTTGTTGAAGTAGTGCTTGTGGCCAGTCATGTGACTGGATGCTCCACTGTCTATATACTAGACCTCACTGGTTTGGGTAGAAGACATGGAGGCTGTACACACTTCCTCTTCCATACATCTGTCTGTTCTATCGGGACCTGGTGGTAGCCTGACTTCAGATCAATCTTACTGAAGTATTTGGCCCCCGTGAGTTGATCAAGGAGGTCGTCGATTCGGGGAATCGGGTTCCGGTTTCTGACTATGATTTTTTTTAGAGCTCGATAATCAATGCAGCGTCGCAAGGTTCCATCTTTCTTCCATACTAGCCCGATTGGGCTCCCTCAAGGTGATGAGCTGGGACGGATGTGTCCCTTGTGGAGCAGTTCTTGGATCTGTCGGTTGATCTCCTCATTCTCTAACAGAGAGCGACGATAGACTTGGCCAATGGGCAACGGTGCGCCAGGGGTCAGATCGATGGGGTGCTTGACCTGGCAGTGTAGAGGTACCCCGGTAGGTGAGGAGAAGATATCCGAGTATTCTTCCACGACCTTATCTACTTGCTTTTGCTGTGTGGAGAGGTTGGCCGCAGAGACCCTGGATGTGGCTGTGATCTTTTGCTTAGGCCGTACACACTTCCTCTGCCATTTCAATAGAGGAGAGTTGTCCCAATTAACCTGGCTCTGATACCATGTAAAACAATGAAAATACTAACAGTCAGAATTTACACATTCTTTGTGAAACATAATAATTGCTCAACACAAAACAGAGACAGAAAATGAGGTAATATATTATTTATCTCAACAGAAAACAATACAAAATCATACTAGCTGACTTCTTACAGTCTTTTTTTATCAATGAAACCCGTACTCCTGTAGCTTGAGTTCGGATTCCTGTAGCTTATACAGACCCGTACATATCAGGATTCTCTTGTACAGAATAAACCCGTACAGGATGTATCCTGTATTTATCCTTTGCTGCGACTTGCGTATAACACTAAGTGGCTACAACCCTACTCGGTCTGTGTATGCAGAGATACGGGTTGCCTCACGGGCGCACAGGCAAGTCTGCCCACATCCGTTTGTATATCAGTCTGCCTCTCCTCTCTCATTCGAATAAATGAGTTATGAGACTGCAGGGTAACTTACTTTTATTCTTCTTCTTCCCTCAGCTTAGGGTTTACGTGTGGGCCCTCAAATTGTGGAAGATCCCAGCCATTGGATCTTTTGCAAGATCAATGGCTGGGACTTGTTCTTTCATTGACATAACTTAAGGTTTACTTTTTTACTTTTTCTCACTAATTCTGAACACTTGATCCCTGCTTCCTTGCAAAATGCATCAAAGTCCTTGGAGGTGTACTCTCCTCCATTGTCATATCTCAACTCTTTGATCTTTTTACCTGTTTGATTCTCCACAAGAGCTTTAAATTCTTGAAACTCACTGAAGATTTCATCCATGGTTTTCATAAAGTATACTTAGGTCATTTTTGGAGGAACCATTAATAAATGAAACATAATAAATGTTACTTGTTAAAGAAGTTGATGACATAGGTCAACATACCTTTGAATGAATCAAATCAAGAATCTCTGTTGATCCGTGGTCACTGCTTAGAAAAATAGTGTTCACATGCTTTCTGAGTGCACAACCCTTGCACAGTCCTGCTTCTGAATCTTGAAATTTGGCAATCCTTGCATAATGTCCTTCAAGAGTGGCAGTACTCCACAAAGAAGGTGACCAAATATCTTGTGCCAAATCTCTCTCAACTTGTTATAGTCATGCACCAAAGCATCATGTTTCATTGGATCTGCAAGCAACCGATATAGGCTACCTTCTCGCACACCTTTTGCCAAGACCCGAACATCCTTATAGCTGCAATCTATTACGATGACTTTCTTATCATCAAACTTGGTCACACACTTAAGATTTGTCATGGTTGAAACAAGAAGAACATTTCTTGTTAAACCAGGAACATACAAAAAACGATTTAACTCTAGAACAGCACTTGATGGAATGTAGAAAGAGATAAATCTTAAATTGGTAATTGGATATGTGGCATCATCTCTTAACTCCACTGTATGTCGACCTCTTGCATGTGAAGTTTGCTGAAAACCTTCTTTTCGAATGCCATGTGTCAAGATGTTCCTCTGTCTACATACCACCCTAGTGTTAGTGAAAAGGCATGATACCATGGAGAAGGCGGTCTCAAGCTTGGATGCTAACTTGTCCACTCCCGTTGAAGTCTTTACACTCCTTGCAAATTGCTTTTTCTACTTGTTCTTTGGCTTCCTTTTCTTAGGACACTAAGATTCATAGTGGCCCATCTTATGGCACTTGAAACACTTCACGACTCGAGTCTTTCTTCCCATTCTCCGATGAAGACGAATGTTCCTGGTGACCCTTCTTTCTTCCTTTCCTCAAATTACCTATGAGGACTTGATTTGGGATCTCATTATTTCTGGCTGCGATTGTTGCTCTGCTTGTGTCCTTTTGGATGAAGGCATCCTAGTGCTGCTCAAAGGTAGGCGCATGCTCATGATCATAGACTCTTTGCAGAAAGGATTCATAGGGTTTTGAGAACTGATTCATGCAATAGACACCAACTCCTTGTTCTCAACCTTCATCTTGATGGTAGCGAGCTGTCTTTGATCTGGGTAATCTTCATCAAGTAACTAGTTATTGTGTCTGTGTCACTTATGTATGTATGAGTGAGTTGATTTTCAATAGCAATTTTCAAGATGCTTTCCCACTCCAATACAGAGTGATCAATGTTGCATGCATTTCATCAACTGACCTCCCTGCAATGTGAGGGATCAAATGGTCCTTCACCACATTTATAAGGATTCTTTTCACATTGGCGACATTCTTTTTATGTGCGGCCAAAAAAGTAGTATCAACTGGAGCAACAATAATCCCTTCTACAATCTCCCAAAGAACTATTTGTTCCAACAACATTTGCAGTTGACAGTTCCTGTTGAAATCTGATAACTCAGCACAAAAATGTTTGCCAATAATTTCCTAAAACTCAGAAATTAAACTTGCTGATTTAAATCTGATAAATTATGCAAAATGAAGAAATTTGAGGTCCTATAGGCTGCCCAACAGGCCTGTCATGTGACCTCTGGTTGGGCACCGAAATCAAGGGTTTCAAGCTGATTTTTCTCACTGTTTTAGGACAGTTATCTAGCTGTCCAAAACAGCAACTCAAGACTGTTTCTCACAGGCCGCTACAGGACTGTTTACTGTCCTAGTTCCAGCGGCGATCAAATCTGTCCTAGCTGCTGTTTGAAGGCTGCTAACAAGTCTGAAATTCTGCCCTCTAAATCTGCCTTTAAGCTTTGACTTGATGCTCTTTAATGCCTCTTGTTACAAGGTTTAATGATGGATGGTTTTGCTGTCCAAGTTAGCCTTCTTTAACATGTATTAAACATCAAATACACCTCTAGAATCTATAACAACTACAAGCTGAAAATACTAAGCAAACCATGACAATTTAACACTTGTATTTTTGGTCAACATGACCCTGGAAAAACCCCCATGGGGAAAACCAGTAAGAGAGATAGATATATATATATGGAGATCTGAAAGCAAATGCTACAACAAGTAAATACACAAGGAACATGATACAATCCAAGCTTCTTCTCAAGCTTGTAAAGGAGTCTTTTAAAACTTGTGCCTGCTAGCCTTAGAACAAAAATGCCCTTTGCCTTGGTGTGCCCCCCTTCTCTTGCTATGCCTTTGCTTGCCTGCTAGTGATGTAGGCTTGCGCCCTTGCCTTGGAGAATGCGCCCAATGCTATGGTGCACCCTTTACTTCTCACAACTTCCTCCTTGGCTTGCCTGCTACACCATCAAGTGCGCCCTCTCTACACAAGAGTGTGCCTCTCACTAGTTTGTGCACCCTTCACCTAGCAATGTGCCCCTTTGTCTCACACAATGGCGCCCAACAAGCTTGCCTTCACCTCAAACAAGTGCGCCCTTCCTCCTTGAATGCGCCCCTCACCTTGGATGCGCTCTCCATGATAGCTTGCGCCCTCTAAACTCATGAGGACCAACTCAAACCCTTGTGCTCCCTTCTCTTCTCAAGAAGTGCACCTTCTCTTCTCAAGAAGTGCACCCTTATCATCTCCAAACCCTCGCTCTCTTCCTCTTCACTCAACTCTCTCAAGTGAACAATGAGCCTCCTTTTCTCTCCTTTGCCTCTTTTAGCCTAATCCATAAGTCTAACCTAGAAAACCAAGGGCTCAGTTTCACTCTAAGCCTTCCTCCAAGATGAGTGGATGAGATTAGATCTCATATACCCACTTAAGTTTCCAGTTCCACTTTATGTTTGTTAATTCACACTTAAGTGAATTAAATGCCACTTTATGACTTAAGTGACTAATTTCAGTTTATGACTTAAGTGAATAAAGTCAAAGTGAAATTAGAACATAAAGTAATAGCATGAGGGTAATACCCTCCCTCTTTGTATTTAGAGACTCACAAACACAAGGGGACCACTTTCCTTGGTACCCAAATCTCAACACAAAACACCTACAACTGAGTTATAACATCAAAAATCACAGCGGAAACACACAATAAACCAAGCATAAAATAAGACAACACCAGATGTTATCCTGGAAACCCCAGTGTGGGGAAAACCAGCTAAGAGGGGGCTTTATTTTGGCTCTTGAAAGAAGATTACAACAACATACAAAATGAAATTTCTTACTGAAATTTTCCAACAGATTACACTTCCTTCCCTCAGCAAATTCGCCCAGCTGATGGCTATATGACCCAGCTAGATTTCGGACTGTATTGACCAGCCTGTACGGTCTGTCCAAAATCTTCCTGCTGCTTCCGATTGAATTTGGCCCTGATTCGGCTTCTTTTCCTCTGCCTAAGACGCCCAAAAATTAGCCTGCTAGAAGCTGCTGTAGCTGGCCTGAGTTCGGCCTCCCTTTGCTGCACAGTATGGCCTGACTTTGTCCTCTGCTGGCTGCCCAAAGCTGGCCCAGAACTTGCCCTTCTCTGCTGCTGATCCTCTTCTTCTCTCCCAGCCAAGCACCCCTCTCTCTCTCACTTGCTCAACCTCATAAATGAGAATGCATGTTCAACTCCACCCTCAACCCCTCTTTTAAGTTTTATCTTACCTTCAACCTTCATTTACCTTGAGATGTGTGCCCAGCCTTGGGCCTCAATGGCTGAGATTGGGGTTGCTGGATCCCACTCTCCACTAAGTGGTGCACCCCCCCTTTGGACATGGCCCCGCACTCCACTAGCAACCTCCTTCATGAGGTGTGCCCTCTCTCCATGGGCCCCACATTCCACTCAATGTGAAATTTTGCTGCAAGCCTAAGTTAGACTTAGGCTGAGATAAAAGAAGCTGATCTAGGTGAATTTAAGTGTCCATCAGCTAGCTTAGGACACATAGGCATCGCTGAGACACCAGCCGAGCTACAAAATTTAACAGTTGCAAGATGCAAAGTTGGAAGCAATTAGATTGGTTATTGTGTCTGTGTCACTCATGTATGTATGAGTGAGTTGATTCTTCAATAGCAATTTTTAGGATGCATTCCCACTCTGATATGTAGGTGATCAACACTACATACATCTCATCAACTGACTTTTCCCATGATGTGAGGGATCAAATGTTCCTTCACCGAATTTATAAGGATTCTCTTCATGAGGGCAACGCTCTTCTTATGTGTGGCCAACAAAGTAGCATCAATCGGTGCAACTATAGCCCCTTCTACAATTTCCCAAAGATCCATGTCTTCCAACAACAAATGCAGTTGGCAATTCCAAGATGAAAAAGTTGGAAGCACCCTCTAGACAATCACTCTAAGACCGAGAATAATCATCTTGCAAACTTAGAACACGTTTCAACTAGCAGGTCAACTAATGAAATCAAATTGGCAACCTATAACAGGTTATGAAACACCCCTCTTGGGCATAAGTCACACCCCAATTTCCGGAGAAGCTAGGGCATCACACTCTCTACCCTTCACAGATTCAGGTGCCAAAATCAACAAGCTATCACAGTTTACAAAACATCCCTCTTGGGCATAATTCATACTCCAATATCTTGAGCAACTAGGGCATCACACCCTCAAGCTTTCATAGGTCCAGGTGCCAAAATCAACAACCTATCATAGGTTACAAAATACCCCTCTTGGGTATAAGTTACACTCTAATCTCTTGAGCAAAGAGGACATCACACCCTCAGCCCTTCACAGGTCCAGGTGTCAATCTCTGGGATCACTCCAATCTCTAGAGTTTTCTGGGCATCGCACCCACTAAAATCCTCCAACAGCTTCCTCTCACAAGCAACAACCTTCTACATACACAGATCCTAGAATATTTCAGATGCACAACTCTGATACCATGTTGTAATTTCACATACACACTTGAAAGAATTTGCCCTACAACTAAAATATAACACTGAAAATCCATCTAAAGCTTCAGGTCTGCATAAACAACATCGTTGAATGGAAAACTTAGTAGTGCAAACACTGCATATCAAGACATGAGATCAGCTCTGCATTAAGATGAAATCTGATCTACACTAGCAGCATGAATATAGCGGACAACAACAGAGATTTGGAACAAGTTCTATCTTCCATTCACACATAAGAAAAATACAATATTGTCCTCAAGGGACTACAATAACTTCTCACAAGCCTTAGACACACTCTCACACTCCACACATACAAGAATGAAAAACCCTAATTAGTGTGCCCCCCCTCACTTAGTCAATTTTGAAAAGGGGGAAGGATGGTTGAAAAACCACTTGCTAATAATAGTCTCAAAGGTGGAAGCCCACATCCCAAGGAATCTCTCCTAGTGGAGCACCCTACCCATGCCTAGAATCACTCTTACACATTCTCCTATGTAAAAAGTCTCTCATAACTGTGTCATAATTATGTAAGAGGAATCTGTCATCACTGTGTAAGAGGATTCTGCCATCACTGTAAGTGCTAGGACTCTGTCATAGGGGTTCAAGGGAGTCTCTCCCATGTGGCCCGCCCATGCTGCAAGGAATCTCCTCCAACACTCATGTGCCCTCCTTCACTAGTGCGCCATCTTCCTAGGAGAACAATGTGGAGCAACCGAAAACTTACACAATATGCAAAATTTCAGCTGAGTCACTATCTAAATCAGCACTTGAGGTCTGAGCTATTATAAATGCATTTTTATGCCAGTAAAATAAAAAAGATCCCTGTATTTGTAGCAATCATCAGAAACAAACAATGTACCAGATTTTAAAATTTCAAGAAAGGACCCCTGCTACTTTTTCTGTTAGAATACAAATATAGCAGTCTTAGAACTCATCACAATGTTGAAAACTTCAAGAGGTTACATCCAAAATCAAGGGTTTTTGGGTCAATGTTGCTCAAATCAGCACTCAATTTCTGCTGAATTCTCTAAGTGGCAAAATTTTAAGCTTGAGGAGAAGCCCCAAAGGCATTTGGACCACTGACTTCCCCAAAAATTCCTGATCTTATCACAAAAACCTTTCACTAGTGAAGTCACCTTCTTCAAGATCAAATCTTCTTGAAGACACCTTGCAAGCCATCCTACTAGAACAAGTTTTTCTGAAGAAGCTTTGGCAACCAAGATTAGGGCCTGTTATATTAAAATTGGCGATCATCTTATAAGATACGGATTCAGAAGAAGTCCTTTTGATCCAAGTATGCATGTCTAGCACAAATGATGATATAGTAGATTGGTTGAGTATATGGACAATATAATCATCACAGATAGCGAGGCCGATACATTTTAGGAGATAAAATCTGATTTGTATGCAACTTTTAACATGATTGATTTACGCTTCTTAATTATTGCTCAGGTGTAGAATTTCAGCAGATTAACAATTGTGTGTTTGTTTCGCAAACCATTTCACATGGCATACTTCAAGGTGACACTTACAACTATGGAAGTTGGTGTAATATCCTTAAATCCACAGATCTGGAGATTAACCTCAATTGCTGACTATCCGCTGCCAAAACTGATACTCTTTTGGATTCTGGATGCGGTTAAGGGTTTCTGATTGAGTTTTAGGTCAGATTCTGAATGTGTTTTCTTGTGTTTACCAGTGTGTAACATACATGCAATAGATTTGGATCAAGAAACAACTACCACAACTACTATTAAGAATGATAATGGAAAATACAATATTGCATGCGGGAAAATAAATTGAATCTCTCAGCTAGATCAAGACTAGATGGATCTTAGCTTGAATACAATCGAAATACTAAATCAAAATACCTGGAAAGAAGATGATCGCTGGATCAGTGAATGAGAAGGTAGAACTGCTGCATGCAACCCCGAAACTGCTGCATGCATCCGACAACCCACATGACAACTGCTGCAAAGATTGGAATGTTCACCCTGGTCGCTAAACTCCTCTGATAACCCTGAAAACTATCTCAACTGGATCTCCCCTGACCTCAAACACCCTCTCATTGACTGCTGGCCTGAAGATCTGCCCTCTGCTGATTTGTACGAACCTTGGATGGGATCCCCTGGGGGGGGTTGCGCACCTCCTAGGCTCTCCTCCTGCGCCCTAGTGATTCCTCCATCAGAAATTGGTATCACTGTCTCAAACTATGCGCCCCGGTCTCCTCTGAACCAGGTCGGGAGGGATTTCCCGGATCTGGTCGGGTGATCTCTCTAGGGCCCCGACTAAGCCTCTACAAGTGCTACGCCCTCAATGGCTGTATAATGCGCCCTGGATGATTTCTTCGACGAAATCTCTCAAGAAGTATCTCAAAAGAAGCGCCTTGCCTTCACCTCAAATGGGTTGGAAGGAAATATCTGGATTCTCCCTGGTCGGGACGGGCTAAACCTTTGAGTCTCTCAACCCCACGCCCTCACCCTGCTGAAGTGTGCCTTGGCTGACTGGATTTGTAAAATTGCTGCTAAATACCGATGAAGAATCTGTATGATCCTTCCGGTGACTAGGGTGTGTCTCTCAACACCGAAATCAACCAACTGGTGTCTTCCTCCTGAAATCCACAATCCTCCACTGATTTGATTGAACCTGTGTGTTTTCTCCTCAGCTCAATTCTCAAATCATAATCTGCAATAATGATTAATTAGGTCGCTTTTCTCCATCATATACTCTCTCAAACCCTAATTCTTCGTTGACCTCTATATTTTGCCTCTTTCACTTAAGCGACCTCTATATTTGGTTGTTTTTTCTTCCTACTTTTCGCTTAATGACATCAAATGACCCTTTTCCCCTATTTCTTCCTGGCTATAGTCTAAAAAGGGATGTTTAGATTACTAATCCTTCCTCTCTGGAGATCCTACTCTGAAAGGGACATTACAGTTCTCCCTTCTCGATATTGCTTGTCATCAAGCAACATCAATCCAGGGTGCTGCAAAATCTGCTCACTCTCCCAAGTAGCATCCTCTATTGGAAGTCCCCTCCATCTGACCAAACACTCCCCGATGACCCTGCTGCTCAATCTCCTCTCTCTGAACTCCAATATCTCCTCAGGAACTAACTCCAACTGCCCCTCCTCATCCAAAAGTGGAAGCTCCTCTGAAGTGCTGATGAATTATCCCACTGCTTTCTTAAGACAAGAAACATGGAACACATTGTGAATCCGGCTCCCCTCGGGTTGCTCTATCTCGTAGGCCACTTCGCCTACCCTGCGTATGACCCTGTATGGTCCATAGAACCTAGGCTTGAGCTTCTCCGCCCCGCTCTTCTTCAAAGATGACTGCTTGTATGGTTGTAGCCTCGGGAATACTAGATCCACAGCCTCAAAGCTAGTGTTTGTCTGCCTGCACCTTTTGCCGATTCTGTGCCATCTGTAGAGTCTCCTTTAGAACCTTGAGAAACTTCTGACTCTCTACCATCCAGTGCTTGGCCTTGGGAGCCTAGTTGTCTCCAATAAACAGGTCAATCAAAGTGGGAGCATCATACCCATATAATGCTCTGAATGGGGTCATACCTATGGACATGTAGAAGGTAGTGTTGTAACGGTGCTCTCCAAGATGTAACCACCTTACCCACGCTCTCTGTTGTCCACTCACATAGTTCCTCAAATAGCCCTCTACCCACTTGTTGACTTTCTCCGTCTTCCCATCCGTCTGGGGGTGGTAATTGGTGCTAGGTGTCAACTCTGTCCCCACCAATCTGAGTACCTCCCGCCAAAATATGCTGATGAATTGACTGTCTCTGTCGTTGACTATACTCTGTGGCAACCCGTGAAGTCTGAAAATCTCTCTGAAGAATAGCTCGACCACCTGCACTGCGCTGTAGTCGATAGGAATCGTGAAGAAATGCGCAAACTTGTCAATTAAATTTGAGTGCACTAAGCTTCAGAGCCAAGGGACTTGTTCGTGGTAGCTAGGTGGAAGGGCCTACCGTAAGAATTGACCAAGTTTATCTTGGACCAGTTGATTCATTACTGGATTTGTCGACCATTACATAAATACAGTCCTTACCCTGAGCCTAGGGTAGGCCTATAATGAAGTCCATGGATATACTTTTCCATTTCTGCTCCGAAATGGGAAGTGGTTGAAGTAACCTTGCTGGAAGTGTCTGCTTTGACTTGTTCTGCTGACAAGTCACACACTCACTGATATGTCTCATCACATCCTGCTTGAGGCCCTTCTAAGAGAATGGCCCTTCTAAGAGAATCTCTCCCTGATCTGCCTGCAAGTTTTGAAGAACCCATGATGGCCTGCTAATGGAGAGTCGTGTACTGCTGCCAAAATCTTCTTTTTGAGACACGATCTTGGCACTAGGTAGACTCGGTCTTTATAGAAGATGATTTTGTCTATGACTTTGTACCTGTCCGTCCAATAACTCACAAGCGAACTTATCCTTGGAATATTCCACTAACAAGTGTGATTTCCAATCTGCTGAAATCTCCATTAATGAACAAGCTGCTGGTCTCCTAGATAGTGTGTTTGCCACAATGTTTTTCTTCCCCTTGACATACTCTATGTCAAAATCAAAGGCCTGGACCTTTGTCACCCACTTCTGCTGATGCTCGCTCAGATCCTTCTGCTCAAATAAGTACTTCAAACTATTATGGTTTGTCTTGACCACATATTTGCTTCCCACCAAGTATTGCCTGAATTTGGTCAAAGCATGCATGATTGCAAGCATCTTCTTGTCATAGATCGAATACAGCCTCTCAGGCTGACTGAGCTTCCTGATCTCAAATACAATGGGGTGTCCCCTCTGCATCAACACTGCTCCGATCCCCTCTCCTGATGCATCACACTCCAAAACAAATGGTAGCGTGAAATCGGGCAATGCTAGTACTGGGCACATGCCCATGACTTCCTTCATATGCTCAAATGCCTTTTGTGACTCATCTGTCCAGATGAAGGCTCCCTGTCTGGTGAGGTTGGTGAGTGGTGCCCCCAACTGTGCAAAACCACCCTTCACGAACCTCCTGTAATAGTTCCACAACCCAAAAAAACTCCTCAACTCTGTCACATTCTTGGGCGTTGGCCAATCCAAAGTGGCCCTGATCTTCTCCTGGTGCACCTGTACCCCTTGTGTGCTGATAATGTGGCCCAAGTATAATAGCTCTGTCATGCCAAACTCACACTTTGACTCCTTGGGATATAATGATTGTAACTCCATATTGCTGAGTGCCTCATCCAAATGCTTCAGATGCTCCTCCCATGTCCTGCTGTATATCAAAATGTCGTCAAAGAACACCAATATCGATTTCCTTAAGTGATCTCAAAATATATGGTTCATGCAAGATTGAAATGTGGCTGGTGCATTGGTTAGCCCAAATGGCATAACCAGGAACTCAAAGTGTCCATAGTGGCATCTGAATGCTGTCTTCTCTATATCCTGCTCTCGATTGTTGCTCTGATGATACTTGGAGCGTAAGTCAATCTTAGAGAAGAAAACTTCTCCATGCAGTTCGTCCATCAACTCATCAATGTGTGGGATAGGATACCGGTTTTTGATGGTCTTCTTGTTCAAAGCACAGTAATCTATACACATCCTCATGGTACCATCCTTCTTCAGGACTAAGATAACTGAAGAAGCGAATGGACTACTGTTGGGTCTAATGTGTCCCATCGCTAGCAATTCCTTGATTGCTTTTTCTATCTCATCCTTGAACCTCCTAGGATGACGATAGGGTGCTGTTATCACGGGTTTTGCACCCTCCTCCATCTCGATGGTGTGCTCAAACCCTCTGTCTGGGGTCTCCCTGGCGGAATCAGACTAAAAACTCGATGATGCTGACTCAACAAAGCTTGATCTTTGTCTGATACTGCTGTTGGCTGATTGAATCCCTGCGCGTGGTGATCACGCACTCTGTTGCATATGCTACTTCCCCATGCCTGAAGATCCTCTCCAACCTCTTCGCCGACACTGTCCCGGGTGCCCCTGTCGACATACCCCTCAGTACAATCTTCTTCCCCTCACTGTCTCTGAACCCCATCTCAAGGGTTTGGTAGTTTGTAGAAATCTTGCCCAAGGTGATCATCCATTAGACTTCCAACACCACATTTGTGTCAGATATGTCAACTACAAAAAATGTATCTCTCATGGTGTAGTTACGTAACTTTACCTCCAAGTCTGGAACTCTGTCCAAACATTCCATTGTGTGGCCTTTTGCTACTGCAATATCAAATTCCTCAAACTCCTCTTTTTGTAGTGCTCGCCTAGCTACCAATGTAGCATCAATGAAGTTGTGGGTTGCCCCACCATCTACCAACGCAATGGCCCACTGTCCCTGAATAGTCTCTCTGATCCTGAGGGTGTCATACCTAGGGACTCCAGAAAGGGTTGTTACGACTCCTCCCTTTGATGGTGCTCGTCTCTTAGTCTTCTTGTGAGGCTGAGGCTCTATCAGTGGTTGGGCCCCTACCAATGTCGGTGGTCTTCGTGGAGGCTGCTCCTTCGCATGTGGTGGCTCCTCCTCTGAGCTGCTGGACTCACTGTCCTGTGCTTGACTGCCTTGTTCCTCCTCATCACTGTCTGCTGCAACCTCAATGTAGTGGATTTCTCCCTTGCCCATGCACCTGTGGCCAGGGACCCATGGGTCTTTGCAGGTGAAGCATAGCTTCTTCCTCATAAGCTCACGCCTCGTATCATCATCCAACTTCTCCTTACCCTTCCACTCTCTCTGAAATGGTTTCCTATCCCGGTCCTTCTGTGGCACAAAGGGTTTGGAAAAAGTTTTGGTTTTCGGCATTGAGTCTGCTAGATCTCTAGTGCGTAGGATGGCATCCTGTAGTGTGTGAGGTCTGTAGTCCTTCACCCATCCTCTCAAGGGTTCTGTGAGACCCTTTGTGAAAAGCATGATCAGTCTAGGCTTTGAAATATCTGTCACTACTATGACTACCCACTGAAACTTTGTGATGAATGCCTCAAGTGTGCCAGTTTGTCTCAATTAGGCTAAATCCCTGAAGTGGATCTTTGGATCCCTCCTGTAAAGCCTGTCCATGAGCCTCTCCGTGAACTCCCTATATGAAGTGATGTGATTGTGACCCAGCGTCACCAGTTGATGATACCACCACTCGTGTGCCTCTCCCTCTAAATGCAAGGTAGTGAAATTGATGGCCTCCGTTTCTGTCATCTGGTTGAGCTTGTAGTACGTGTCTAGTTTCTGTACCCAAGCTCTGGCAGTACATCGGGATGAACCGTCGAAAGAAGGTATAGTAAGTTTACCTACTTTCCTCACGAAATCTATGTTCTGCCCCTGCGGATGCTGCTGCTGTCCTCCCCTTTGAGGATCTCTACGACGGTTTTTGAGTCCGAGTCCACAATACTCTACTAAAGTCATGCCTTGATGGAACTCCGATCCCAACGATGCATACTCTCTCCTGTACTCAGAAATATCCTTTGCCTGTGTGGTCAGCCTCTGTGCTATTGGCAGTGCCCTCTGAAAGCTAGGGAATAATGGTATGGGAATCCTACTCGCTGATGTGTAGGTGCGAGTAGGTTAATGGTGTCTACTACATGTTCCTGAATTCCCCTGTGCTGCATGGGGGACATGTGTTGCTGGAATGTTCCCTATAGCCAACCTGTCTGCCATTTGCGCTAGAGACTGAGTCATGGCCTGTTGACTAATCACCGGATTGTTAAGAACCTGCATGAAGGCTGCTTCTGGGTCCATGGGTGTTTTGCCACTACCTTCTGGCCTTTCATATCGGTTGCCCATCATCCTCTCTGCCTCAAACTCTGCCTCACGCTCTGCCCTTCGTTCTACTTCCCGCTATGCCTCTTCCTCTTCCTCTGAACTGTGAGGAAAGGGGAGAAATCCGACCTAGGACCTCTCTGTTCCCTGCATCTACTATAAGTGACAAATTCGTCACCTATGTGCTCACGACCCTCTAGTTTCTTTGTCGAATTCATCAAAACTTTAGTTACAGGTTAGTAGGACTAAAGCTTTGATACCATTGTAATATCCCTAGATCTGCAGATATGGAGATTAACCTCAACTGTTGACTATCCGCTGCCAAAACTGATACTCTTTGGGATTCTGGATGCAGTTAAGGGTTTCTGATTGAGTTTTAGGTCGGATTCTGAATGTGTTTTCTTGTGTTTACCAATGTGTAACATACATGCAATAGATTTGGATCAAAAAACAATTGCCACAACTACTATTAAGAATAATAATGGAAAGTACAATATTACATGCGGGAAAATAAATGGAATCTCTCAGCCAGATCAAGACTAGATGGATCTTAGCTGGAATACAATCGAAATACTAAATCAAAATACCTGGAAAGAAGATGATCGCTGGATTAGTGGATGAGAAGGAAGAACTGGTGCATGCAACCCCGAAACTGGTGCATGCAACCCCGAAATTGCTGCATGCATCCGACAACCCACACGACAATTGCTGCAAAGACTAGAATGTTCGCCCTGGTGGCTAAACTCCTCTAATAACCCTGAAATCTATCTCAACTGGATCGCCCTATCCTCAAACACCCTCTCACTGACTGCTAACCTGAAGATCTACCCTCTGCTGATCTGTACGAACCTTGGATGGGCTCCCTTGGGGGGCTGGTGCACCTCCTAGGCTCTACTGTTGTGCCATAGTGATTCCATCGTAAAAAACTGGCTATCAGTGTCTCAAACTATGCGCCCTAGCCTCCTCGGAACTGGGTCGGGAGGGATTTCCCGAATCTGGTTTGGTGATCTCTTTGGGGCCCCGACTAAGCCATCACAAGTGCTGTGTCCTCAATGGTTGTATAATGCGCCCTGGATGATTCCTCCGACAGAATCTCTCAAGAAGTATCTCAAAAGAAGTGCCATGTCTTCACCTCAAATGGGTTGGAAGGAAATCTCTGGATTCTCCCTGGTTGAGACAGGCTAAACCTCTGAGTCTCTCAACCCTCTCGCGCTCACCCTGCTGAAGTGTGCCTTGGCTGACTGGATCTGTAAAACTACTGCTGAATACCGATGAAGAATCTGTATAATCCTTCTAGTGACTAGGGTGTGTCTCTCAACACCGAAATCAACCAACTGGTGTCTTCCTCTTGGAATCCACAATCCTCCACTGATTCGCCTGAACCTCTGTGTTTTCTCCTCAGAGCTCAATTCTCAAATCATAATTTGCAATATTGATCAATTAGGTCGCTTTTCTCCATCATATACTCTCTCAAACCCTAATTCTTCGTTGACCTCTATATTTAGCCTCTTTCTCATAAGCAACCTCTATATTTGGCCTTTTCCCACGTTTCACTTAATGTCATTATCAAAATATAACATTCCCTAGTGAAATGACATCAAATGACCCTTTTCCCCTGTTTCTTCCTGGCTATAATCTAAAAGGGGATGTTTAGACTACTAAACCTTTGATTCGGATTTAGGTGCGGAACAAACTGATTAACAGTTTGAATACAATAAACAAAGAGATATGAAGAACAACACAGATATTCAGTGAACAATATCTTCTATTGAATAAATTAAATAGGCTAAAACTGTAAAATTGCAGAATTGAAACACTTGCTTGAATGGTGGTAGCTATCTCTGAGAAGAGATGTGGCTGCTACACGCATCCGTTTGAGCAGAAAATCATTACAATGAGGGTCCAGAGGCCTTTTTAACACTACTCATGAATGCCAAAACCCTAGACATCCAAAAACCTAACCCTAAGGGATGAAACGCCAAAAGTTATGTGGGCCCCTATGGGTAAGTTGGTACCTCAACTTCTCGGGGTCGTAACTTTTGCATACGACCTCCGTTTTAGGCTCGTGATAGCCCGTTGGAAAGGTCTTCAGAGAAATACACATTGTGTAATGTTCCCAAGCCAAGATGTCAGGAACATCACGGTTTTGGTGCATTTTTAAACTTTAACTGAGTGTGGTATTTCGTCAAACACTTCGCTGATTTACTTGTTTGTATGTGTTTACTTGCAGGTTGACCTCTTGATTTCGGCCTTAGGGTTTATGTTCAATAATCACACATAGCTCTGAAGATACAATCAATGAAAGTACACGATACACCAAATATGGAACCAATAGCAAGATCTGACCTTTATTAATACAATGAGCAAGAACCTGGTACAAGAGTGAGGCCGATCTGGAATGCTCAACAGATGGCTCCAATAACACAATAGAAGCTGCTACAAAATGCTCCAATAGAAGACTACAAGCCTCCAAACTTCAAAGGTTGAATACTCAATGAAGACCAATGCAAGAATAGATCTAAGCCGTATGAAGTGCCAAACCCCCAAGCTGGAAGATGCCACGCCCTGCTAGAAAACTGAATAGCCTCAACAATTTGGCCCTACTGTCAAAGATGTCCAAACCCTCCTATGAATATGCCAAACTATAGATCGGGCAACTGCAAGAACAACTCAGGTGTTCAAATCTCCAAGATCCCTCTCAAACTCATGGATCTAGCCTCCCTCCAAGGAATGGTGCGCCCCCCTGGATGCCTGAAACCCTAGATAATTCGACTTAGCTGAAGAAGACTCCAAATGAGTCCAATGAAGATGCCAAACTGTAGATCGGGATGTGTAGAGTCCCCTCCTGAAATATCAAACTGAAATACCAAGGAATGCTCCTCCAAATGCTGAATCCTGAAGTGGAGCTGTGCCCTCTTGAAAACTGTCAAACCCTACAATTTCGGCCCTGATGAAGGAGGCCTCCAAATGCCCTGAAACTCGCTAGAAAGGTAGATCGGGACACTGGAAGTCATTAGGTGAAGTCTCAGGGTCAGATCT
>JZKD02S1677327.1:105315-117024 GCA_000966675.3 Picea glauca
AGGCTGTGTGACTCCAGACAATAGTTGTGTGCTACTTCGGTGGATGTGTTCCACTGGCGGAGGCTGTGTGACTCCAGACAGTAGTTGTGTGCTACTACAGTGGATGTGTTTCACTGGCAATGACTGTGTGTCACTGGACTGTAGTTGTGTACTACTTGGAAGTAGTTATGATCTATTGGATGACATTATAGTAGTTGTGTGTTTACTAGTTGATTGTCATAGAAATTACCATATCGCTTTATGTAGTTATGTGTGCTACCGCTTGATCGTAAAGACTGTGCCTGATGATTCGAGCTACCGAAGGAATTGTAGCAGTCGTGTGTCTCCTAGTAGATTGCAGTGTAGTCGATGGACTACCAGATGAAGACATCGTGAAAGATGCCTCCCTAACTAAGAGGGAGTGTTGATGTTTTGGTAGCTGCGAGAGGATCTTTCCCTCCTAGATGACCTTTCTTAGATGCAGAGAAGATTCTGAAAGCAAGAGATCCATTGAACAGATATTGAAATACCCTAGAAGAGAAGTCGCCCCAGAAGAATAAAGTAATAATGAAAAGACACATGTCCAGAGAAGAAGTCGGCCCAATCTAGTGGCCAGAAAGACTACAAATAGAGGATGTCTTGGCTCATTTGTTCACTCACTCACACTCTCCCAGCTACACAAAAGCAAGGCGCGAGTTTGGAGGAGGTGACGCAGTAGCTGCACCTGCAGAGTTTATTCTTGCTCAGTCTTTTTGGTATCTCTCTCTTATGCGCTACTCCTTGAGGAGATGCGCTACCTTTGTATGGTGTTGTTGCTGTAGTTGGGGTGGTATTTCTGGTTAAGCTAGCACTTGTGCTAGGGTTTATCTGATTGAACTTGCTTTGTGAACGGAATCTATCTAAGAAAGGTTGTTGGGATTTTCCCCCACTTGGGGTTTTCCCAGGATAAATCTCATGTTATTTTTTGTCTCTTGTTTATGTTGCTACTGCTTAGTACCTGATATATATGTTAAAGGTAACGAAGTAAAAGAACACTAATGCTCTATAAATAAGGAAAATCTAACAGGATAAATCCAACACAAGGGAGGCTTCTCGGGTGACCCTAGGGGGATTGCAATGGAAAGTGAAGAGAGATGGAAAATGTCCCTATAGGTCAACGTCAAGAATGGAAATGAGACTTAAGAATGAGTCTTGTGAGATGGTAATTGGTTACGAAGATAGTGTACCTGCAAAACAAAGTTAAACCTGCCTATAACAAGACAATATATGATAGATTTAAGCCTTAAAACCAAAGGGGAATCAACAAAGCAATATATGACAGATCTAAACCTTTGTAGAGGGTGTGTTGCATCCTTGTTTGCAATGCAGCATTTTTCCAAGCCCTTTATATGCCATTAATTGATTATGGTCCAAAGCATTGAGTGTTATTGGCAATGTATAGTAAGGAGCACCGTAATGCCACTTGAAGCTAAGAACACATTGAATGGCGTGTGCAAGGAAAGTAAAAGACACTGCAAAATGCATTCCCTCAACAAGCAGAACATTTATTTAATTATGTGTTTTTCTTTTTACAGGTCCTTGAATTTTGTGGAGAAGCGTTTCATTGCTCTCCGAACCTTAGGGCAAGCATCTAAGAGATAATGTATGGCTTTTATCTTTTGCTAGCCACAACCCCTCTGGTCCTTTAGCCCCTTCTTCCCATCAAATGAGGTACAACCCTTCTTGGGTCAATAAGCCTGAAAACCCAAAAAATGAGGAAACAGAGGTGAATAAGTGTGGAAAGTGATAAGTATGGATGGGAATGGTACGATGACCCTTCAAGGAACACCCCTAGTAGCAACCCTTTTCCCGAGGGTGACCCACTTACTAGGAAAACATGTCAACCACCAAGGTGAAATGAGGCAAAAGGCATAATTTCCAAGCAAATGTTTTCAAAATCAAGAAAGGACCTTTTGCAACATGTTCAAATGCTTCAATTATTAAAATGACACTCACCACGAAACCGGATTTGTTACCTCATGAAGCAAGACCTGTTGTCCTCTGTGGGCCAAGCTAGTGTGGTGGACATTGTTGTTGTCGATCAGTGATAATGTTTTGTGTGAAGAAGGGCTTTGTCTGCTCATCTGGCTCTCGGCACTCCATGTCTGTAACCTGCGAGCCTCGAGACATCATCTCCTTAGTTACCCCTAGAAATGGGGGGTAACTTCTGGCTCCTACTTGGGGACATGTGCTCATCGTAGAGTGCATGAGAACCTTAGCATCTCTTGGTAAGACATGTGCCTACACACAATGAAACAAGACACATTGGGATATTGAAGGGTGGAGCACTCACCCCTTTATTCATATATTCAAAACTTCAAAATTCCAACTATCCATTAAAAAGAAAATTTTGCATTTTTCAAAAACTTATAATTAACATATAATCTAACTAAATCAAATGTAATAAGCAACTATAAAGAAATGCAAATAAAGCAACATGTAAAGCAAAATATGAAAGTAAATGCAACTACACTAGGATGAACACAAAATGCAAATGCAAGAAAGCAAGATGACCTACCTATTTACCTGGGGCCTGAGACCCATGGAGATCAAGTGTCAGGTGATGTCAGGTGAAATTGTACAACCAGTGCAACCCCCTGCTCAGCATCTCACCCAAGTGCTTCCCCCTATGCTTAATTATAAAATATATCAAGGACTAGTTAAACACATAATAATTATGAATATGAAGAAGCATATAATCAATCATAGGAAACAACTCATGGAGGCGGGTGGGAGGGAGACAATCTTGCTGAAAAGAATGGCCACAAGCTTGATCCACCCATCTCTGAATAGGGCTACCATATACAGATGATGGCTCATCTTCTTCCTCACTCACGTGATCACTGCTTCTTGAAGACTGAGAGGAGATGAGAGATCAGAAGAAAATTGCATGGTTGCCCAAAGAAGAAAATAAGAGGTAAGGGGCAACCTCATATATGGAGAAAGAAATCTTCCCGCTACTGAAAAATTGTTGCCTCTTTATATGCAAATCCCTGCAAAAAGCCCCGGGACAAAAACATTGTTGCTCGGTAGCGTGAGTCTCCAATTGCTCATGTCCATCAAGATTCAAGCACAAAAAAGGTTGAGGATCTTTATCAAATAATAGCTCCAAGTCCTTGAAAGGATAATCCCCAAGGTATGGTTGGGATTCGACATAAGCGCACTGCAACAAGCCATCCCCTAGCGGATGAAAAAGGTCTATGATCATATCATCATCATGTTGCCAAACAACTGAACCATATAAGCATGTAGACAAGCATTCTGAAGGAAACAACTTATCATTCTTCACTCGAAAGCCACCATCAATGTCATAAATGGGATCTCCATCAAAGTTGGAACAACCAACCTCCCATCTACATCTCCCTACATGTATAAATTCATCTATATGCTCACCAACTAGATTAAAGGGTTCCTTTATAAATCCATTTGTATGACTACAACTAACCATTTATTTGTCTTCGTGTGTAGGGAGAACAAAAGATTGAGCCTAGGTCTTCAACATGATGCATTTCATGGGAATCTTCTTCATCGACGGATTCTTCATCATTGAGGTTGTACCTTTTTGTGATCATGGCACACAAGGAATTTACTCAGTGACATGTCTCGGCAAGATATTGTGCTAGCAAATCAGTGGGACCTTTTTCAACGATCTCTTCAAGCACCTGACATCCTTGCTTATTAAAGATATTATCATCAATGGTTCCCTCTTCTTCTTCTTTGTGAAAGTTTTCTTTACGGACCTATTCTGCGAACAAATATTCATCATCATGGGCTTTATCTTTAATGAGTTCCAAGACTTCTTCGAACATCAAGAATGATTGATCCTAAGTTGGGAGGCCTTCCTAGTAACCGTATTTCTTTGTCACAACGTCACATAATGACTTCACTCCGAAATGACAATGGAAAGCTCCCATGCTATGTTAAGTTTTGGTACCTTGGGAAGTGGTCCCCTAGTGTTATTGATGTGCCTAACACTAAAGGGGGAAAAGTACCCCTTCCTCACTTAACTTTATGTTATAAAGTCAAAGTGACTTTATGAGCTCATAAATGCTAAAGTGACTTCAGGGAACTTAAGTGAAGGGGGAGATTTAATCTCCACCCTTGATCTTGGATGGCTAAGATCTAAACCTAGCCTTTGATAACTAAGTTAGGATTATGAGAAGAACAAAAGCAAAAGATGAGGGAAGAGGGG
Source organism: Picea glauca (assembly GCA_000966675.3). Classification (NCBI taxonomy): domain Eukaryota; kingdom Viridiplantae; phylum Streptophyta; class Pinopsida; order Pinales; family Pinaceae; genus Picea; species Picea glauca. The sequence continues at coordinate 109,526 of JZKD02S1677327.1, forward strand.
GGCGCATTGTTCATCTTGAAAGGATGTGAAGAGAAGTTTTGGAGAAAAGAAGAGAGTGCACTTGCTTGAAGAGGGCGAACTTGAGAAGAGAGCGCAGTTACTTGAAGAAGGTGCACTTGCATGAAGAAGGGTGCATTTGCTGAAGAATGGTGCGGATTCCAAGGAGAAGGCACAGTGCACTAATTACCTTGATCTGGGCACGTTTTCCTAGGAAGAGGACACGACTTTTAAGGAGGAAGAGGGAACAACTTTCAAGGAGGAATATGGCTGCTAAACTTGAGATAAGTTGGCTGTAGCAATCAGTTTTTTCTGCTGTAATATTTTCCCTTCAAGCTCCATAATAAATTTCCTCTTCACTGGTTTTCCCTTTGAGGGTTTTTCCAGGGTCATGTTGACCAAAAATACTTCTGTTAATTTCTGTGGTGTGCATGTTTATTATCAGCATTTAAAGTGTAAAAGATCAGAGGTGTATTTCATGTTTTTAATGGCTGTTGAAAGTCAAATTTGGGACAGCAAAACTTTTCCTAAACTAACCATAAAACAGCAGCATTAAATGAGCCTGAAATCAGTTCTTAAGGCAGTCTAAAATCAGTGAGAAAACAAACCTGTTTGTGACCTTTAAACAGTCATAAAACAGANTAACATATAATCTAACTAAATCAAATGTAATAAGCAACTATAAAGAAATGCAAATAAAGCAACATGTAAAGCAAAATATGAAAGTAAATGCAACTACACTAGGATGAACACAAAATGCAAATGCAAGAAAGCAAGATGACCTACCTATTTACCTGGGGCCTGAGACCCATGGAGATCAAGTGTCAGGTGATGTCAGGTGAAATTGTACAACCAGTGCAACCCCCTGCTCAGCATCTCACCCAAGTGCTTCCCCCTATGCTTAATTATAAAATATATCAAGGACTAGTTAAACACATAATAATTATGAATATGAAGAAGCATATAATCAATCATAGGAAACAACTCATGGAGGCGGGTGGGAGGGAGACAATCTTGCTGAAAAGAATGGCCACAAGCTTGATCCACCCATCTCTGAATAGGGCTACCATATATAGATGATGGCTCATCTTCTTCCTCACATGATCACTGCTTCTTGAAGACTGAGAGGAGATGAGAGATCAGAAGAAAATTGCATGGTTGCCCAAAGAAGAAAATAAGAGGTAAGGGACAACCTCATATCCGGAGAAAGAAATCTTCCCGCTACTGAAAAATTGTTGCCTCTTTATATGCAAATCCCTGCAAAAAGCCCCGGGACAAAAACATTGTTGCTCGGTAGCGTGAGTCTCCAATTTTCCTGAATTGACCAGGGTCTCATGTCCATCAAGATTCAAGCACAAAAAAGGTTGAGGATCTTTATCAAATAATAGCTCCAAGTCCTCGAAAGGATAATCCCCAAGGTATGGCTGGGATTCGACATAAGCACACTGCAACAAGCCATCCCCTACTGGATGAAAAAGGTCTATGATCATATCATCATCATGTTGCCAAACAATTGAACCATATAAGCATGTAGACAAGCATTCTGAAGGAAACAACTTATCATTCTTCACTCGAAAGCCACCATCAATGTCATAAATGGGATCTCCATCAAAGTTGGAGCAACCAACCTCCCATCTACGTCTCCCTACACGTATAAATTCATCTATATGCTCACCAACTAGAAGCAAGGGTTCCTTTATAAATCCATTTGTATGACTACAACTAACCATTTATTTGTCTTCGTGTGCAGGGAGAACAAAAGATTGAGCGACTTCAACTAGGTCTTCAACATGATGCATTTCATGGGAATCTTCTTCATCGACGAATTCTTCATCATTGAGGTTGTACCTTTTTGTGATCATGGCACACAAGGAATTTACTATGTGACATGTCTCGGCAAGATATTGTGCTAGCAAATCAGTGGGACCTTTTTCAACGATCTCTTCAAGCACCTAACATCCTTGCTTATTAAAGATATTATCATCAATGGTTCCCTCTTCTTCTTCTTCTTCTTTGTGAAAGTTTTCTTTATGGACCTATTCTGCGAGCAAATATTCATCATCATGGGCTTGATCTTTAATGAGTTCCAAGACTTCTTCGAACATCAAGAATGATTGATCCTAAGTTGGGAGGCCTTCCTAGTAACCGTATTTCTTTGTCACAACGTCACATAATGACTTCACTCCGAAATGACAATGGAAAGCTCCCATGCTATGTTAAGTTTTGGTACCTTGGGAAGTGGTCCCCTAGTGTTATTGATGTGCCTAACACTAAAGGGGGAAAAGTACCCCTTCCTCACTTAACTTTATGTTATAAAGTCAAAGTGACTTTATGAGCTCATAAATGCTAAAGTGACTTCAGGGAACTTAAGTGAAGGGGGAGATTTAATCTCCACCCTTGATCTTGGATGGCTAAGATCTAAACCTAGCCTTTGATAACTAAGTTAGGATTATGAGAAGAACAAAAGCAAAAGATGAGGGAAGAGGGGGGCGCATTGTTCATCTTGAAAGGATGTGAAGAGAAGTTTTGGAGAAAAGAAGAGAGTGCACTTGCTTGAAGAGGGCGAACTTGAGAAGAGAGCGCAGTTACTTGAAGAAGGTGCACTTGCATGAAGAAGGGTGCATTTGCTGAAGAATGGTGCGGATTCCAAGGAGAAGGCACAGTGCACTAATTACCTTGATCTGGGCACGTTTTCCTAGGAAGAGGACACGACTTTTAAGGAGGAAGAGGGAACAACTTTCAAGGAGGAATATGGCTGCTAAACTTGAGATAAGTTGGCTGTAGCAATCAGTTTTTTCTGCTGTAATATTTTCCCTTCAAGCTCCATAATAAATTTCCTCTTCACTGGTTTTCCCTTTGAGGGTTTTTCCAGGGTCATGTTGACCAAAAATACTTCTGTTAATTTCTGTGGTGTGCATGTTTATTATCAGCATTTAAAGTGTAAAAGATCAGAGGTGTATTTCATGTTTTTAATGGCTGTTGAAAGTCAAATTTGGGACAGCAAAACTTTTCCTAAACTAACCATAAAACAGCAGCATTAAATGAGCCTGAAATCAGTTCTTAAGGCAGTCTAAAATCAGTGAGAAAACAAACCTGTTTGTGACCTTTAAACAGTCATAAAACAGACCTGTGTTGGCTGCCTAAAGAGCCTTAAAATTCTTCATGGTATCATAGCCTAAGGGCACAAGAGGGCTGGTATAAATTGCAGACAGTGGACAGATTTTAACTCACCTTGAGAAGCTTCAAATTTACACCTGAGACTGGTGTGTGGACAGCAGATTTCTTTGGTCATTTTCCATTAGTTGGCAGCCACGTCAGTTGGAGTGTTGAGGGTGGAGGATAGGCTAGCAGGAGCTGGTAATTGGTTTCCATGGAAGGCTAGGATAGTTTTGATTTTGGAGGAGGGTGAGCTATGGGACATTGTCGAAAATCCTGTGGTCCCTCCTACAGATGCAATGCTCTTGGCAGAGTTTAAGAAGAGAAACATAAAGGCCAAGAGGACTATCCTAGATGCACTCAAAGACCATATAACTCCTCATGTGTCTAGTAAGGACTTTGCATTTCAGATGCGGCAGTCCTTGTGTGGCCTTTACTAGAGCCCAAACCAAAACTAGAAGATGGTGCTCCAGGAGAAATTGAGGGGCACTAAGATGACTAAGACGAATTCGGTCGCCTCATTCCTCACAAGGTTTTCATAGATTCGTGATGAGTTGAGAGTTGTGGGGGAGGTAGTCGATCCATCAGAGTTGGTGAGGACAGCCTTAAATGGCTTCTCCAAACCATGGGAGAGCTTTGATTGAGGCATTGTAACTAGAGGGCATATGCCTAGTTGGGAGAGGCTATGGGATGACTTTGTACAGGAGGAGCTCAGGATTGGCTAAGAATCTACTAGTCAGCAGCGTGGTGGGGATGATGATCAGGATCTTGCTCTTTCTGCAAAGGGCAAGAAGAAGACCAAGAAGGGTCCCAAGAGTGGGGCCAAGCAGCAACAGAAGGGAGGTGAGCAGCAAAGGGATATGGAGAAAGTTAAATGCTTTGCTTGTAACAAGATGGGGCACTATGTTGGACTGTGTCCCAACAGGAAGAAGAAGTAGGGTGGTACAACAGCATCAGCTGAGGTGGATGAGTTCGCCTCTTAGTTTGGGAGGGAATTTTCCTTGCTTCTCTGTTGGTCTACAAATGAGACACCATCCAGTGTATGGGACATTGACAGTGGAGCATCCAGGCTTATGTCTGAAGTTAGAGAGCACTTTACTGATCTTACAAAGTCAAGGGTAAAATTGGAGATTGTGCTTGGGAATAACACCATAGTCAAGGCGGTTGGGCATGGCACAGTTTCCTTTTAGAGGGAGTTGAGGCCACCCATGGTGTTCAAGGATGTCTTGTATGTCCCTGGGCTGAAGAAGAACCTGATATCAGTTTCCACCATTGAGGATGGGGGATTGGAAGTGTCTTTCCAAGATGGATAGGTCCTCATTCACCCTAAGGGGTCCAATATCACATCAGCCAAGGTGATTGGGACTTATGAGGGGAATCTATACAAACTCATCTTTCATCCATTACATGATTCGGCTAGTAGCAGCAGCAACAGTCAATTGTGTGAGTTGTGGCATAGGAGGATGGCTCACTTGCATCATGGAGCTCTGAGGGTGTTGAGGGAGATTGTGATAGGGTTGCCACAGTTCATCACTGAGCATTAGGAGGTTTGCAGAGGGTGTTCTCATGGGAAGTACACCAAGACTGTCATTCCGAGCAATAACAGTAGATCAGCTAGGATACCTCATTTCATACACTCTGATGTGTGCGGGCCCATGTCATCAGTTTCCTTAGGTGGATGTGAGTACTATGTGATTTCCAGGTGGTTGTACATGATTAAGTATGTTGCAGATGGCAGCATTGAGAAACACAAGGCTCGATTTGTGGTGAGAGGTTTCTCACAGGTTGAGGGGATTGACTATGATGAGACATTCGCACCAGTTGTGAGATATACTTCCATAATGAGTATTATGGCCATTACCGCAGAGATGGGATGGAAGATCCATTGGATGGATGTGAAGACAACATTTCTAAAAGGTCTTATAGAGGAAGAGGTATACATTGAGCAGGCACAGGGGTTCGAGGTGTTTGGGAGACAGTCCCATGTCTGTATTTTGAAAAAAGCACTGTATGGTCTGAAGCAAGCTCCACGAACTTGGTATTCCAGGATTGACTCTTACTTGTTGCAAATGGGCTTTGACAAGAGTGAGGTTGATCTGAATCTCTATTACATTGTTTTGGAGAGGATACTCGCATTCTTATCATATATCTTGATGACTTGTTTATCACTGGAGGGGAGGAGCTGATAGTTGATTACAAGAGGGGTCTTGCTTCAGAATTTGAGATGAAGGACATAGGACCGATGCATTATTTCTTAGGGATGGAGGTTTAGCAGGAGGATGGGCACGTCTTTCTGGGACAAGGGAAGTATGCAGTGGATATTCTGAGTAGATTCTAGATGGAGGATTGTAGACCCATGTCGACACCTATGGTCACTAACTAAAGGAAGCTTAGTGCTTCTGAGTCCAAGTTGGTGGATGCCACGTGATATCATCAGTTGGTTGGTTCATTGATGTATCTAGTCAACACTAGACCAGATATTTGTTTTGCTATGAACACTCTCAGTCGATATATGGTGGAGCCTAGGAGAGTGCACTGGATAGCAACAAAACATGTTTTGAGGTACATAGTAGGGTCAATGGAATATGGTTTGGACTACGTCAAAGGTGATGGGGTCAGGTTGATTGGCTATGCAGACTCAAACTGGGCACGATGTGCAATTGACAGGAAGAGCACTTCAGGGTGTTGTTTCGGGTTGGGATCAGTAGTTGTTTCCCGGTTCAGCTTGTTGACTGCCCATTTAGCACCGGTGGTCAACTCCATGTGCCATGAAGAGATGCATCATCAGATGCTCATTTGTCGAAGACTTTGGTTCTACAGGGCATGTTTGGCCCCGGCACTTGTTTTTGTAATTGAAATTTCCGCACCCCTGCGTGGGTTAATAATGTAATAGGTCCGCATGAGTCATGTCTAGGTCAGTTACCTTGGGATCGGTTCACTGGGAGAGTTCCTTTCACCGAGGGTTTTTTATCCTCAGGATACCAATTAGGCTTTTAGCTTGGTTGATTTCCCTTGAGTTTTTCCCTCACACTTGCAATAATTCCTCCAAAGTGGTGAACAGCGTTCCAGTGGGCTTATGTTTTGGTAACTATTATAGGGAATCATTGTAAATGACCATGCAAGACATCTTAGAAAGTTTTGCGGAATTTCGTCGAGTCTAAGTTAGTTTTTTTTAATTAATTAATTTTTAATTAAATTTCCCTAAGTTTGGAGGTTTAATTATTTAATTAATTAATCAGTTTTGAGTAATAATTGTAAACACTAGGTCTTTGGACTTTTGATAGGGGTATTTGTGCTCAAAAGAAATGGAATAGCACCCCCTACATCCATGGATCAAGTTTCAACTCGGTCGGACAACTTTAGCCATGGGTTTATCCACCCGGAGTGTCAGTTAGTCTAAAACAACAATTTTAATTGCTAAAGTCCAAACATGGCAAAATGTAAAAATTTTAATAATGAGTTAGAGGATGTGACAAGGTGAAATGATGGTTAGAGAGAGACCCCCTAAGCATAACTTTAGCCTCCCAACCTTTTTCAACCTTGTCTAACCCCTTACACCACCTCCACACTCAAAAGTTACGCCCCCCAAGGGGATTGACGTTTTTCCTTTTTTTAATTAATTTGTGACTTGAGTGTGGCCCCCTCTCTTGAGCTTTTACTTCATTTGACCTCTACATCACCCCTAGAGGTGACCCCACTCACTCCACCTCACTCATCCCTTCATTTTTTTTATTTTTGACCTTGTGGAGCACTCTCCAAGAGAGTTACGCCCCCCTTTTGGTCTCTCCAATGGAAATTCGTTTTTATTGGTTTGAGATTGTTTCTCTACCCTAGCACGGATCCCACAACCTCTCCTATGGATTTTGTGTGATCCCAACACCCCTCACTCATCTCTCACCCTTCCTTACCTTTCCCTCATCCCAAGAGGTGCGCCCTCCAAGAGAAGTGCGCCCTCCCTCTTCTTGGAACTCAACCAAATAATTTTTAAAAATTATTTGTGACCTTTCACTTACCTTGGCACGAATCCCATGCCTCCTACACACCCTTGGATCTATCCAAGCTATTTTTCTATTTTTTCTACACCCTAGATCTATTGTGCAAACCCTAAGGGGTGCACCCTAGCCTTGAGATCTACTCATTTGCTTGGTGGTGGACACTTGGATTGGATCCAAGAGAGGTAGGTTTGCCTCTCCAAGTATAAATAGATCTCATTTCTCTCTCCCAACTCACTATATCTTGAGCTATTGTTATGCTACTTGATTTCCAACTCTCTCTCTCTAGTCATTCATTTCATTTCATTTCCATTCTATGCTCTAGGGTTTTGGAGTATTTTCTCTCCAAAACCA
>JZKD02S1677328.1:0-23076 GCA_000966675.3 Picea glauca
TTAAAACTCAAAGAATTTAAGAAATAAGTATTGAGAGGCTTACACTTAACTATAAGGACGAACCCTAGCCAAACTATGGAGTGGATTAAAAAAAAATTGGTTCCAAATATTCTGAAAGGCACTCTGATTGTTCCATTGATGCTTGTTGTTTGCATATATTTCACGAATAAATATCATCCTCAAACCCTAAACCCATAAAAATAAAAATAAAAACATTCTCAACCCATCAAATGAGGGACCAAAATGCTAAACTTTGATTGGATTTTTGCATTGGAGGTTGTAGAAAGGATATTGTTTTATGAAAATGATCATGCCTTGAGGTACAATCACATCATGGTTGAGACCACCATTGTGATCCAATAACATAAATCTAAAGCTTTGAAAGATTTGTTGCATCTACTTAAATTGAGAGATGGAGTGACTCTAAAACCTTCCCTTCCAAACCCTTCTCACAACAAGTATTGGTCTAGCACTAGCATATGTATCACATCTCATCTAGAATGCTCTTCAAGTACATGTGGAAGACTCATAGGTCTCCTCTCCATCATAGGATGGGTTTCTTGTTGACAACTTAAGATTAAAATCCAAAATGTCGATCATTTTGTGAGATGCACTTTGTTTAATGAAAAGAGTTTGGTCATGCATGCACTTCTCGTGCATGATTATGTACCTATTCATTGCTACTTGGTCCATTAGGACCACAAACCATTGGCTATGTTGGCTTAGGAATATTACCACCTATACATTTTCTGTGACAATTGTACCTTTCTAATGTATTGCCAACAAAACGGTCGATATTTCCATTTTGATTGTTTAAGATATATTCAACTATTGATAGGATAGACCATCCAAATTTGTTCTTCATATTCACACATTTCCAACTCCAACTATGACTAGATTCCAACATATTCTATGGGTGGATTCGTTGGAATGGAGAAGGAAGTCATGGTCAAGCAACTCAAAAATGAACACAAACCTCTATCTCTTTCTTCAAACCTTTGTGCTTGTAATCTCTCTTGAATTCAAATCTCAAACCATAAGCTTCCAATTTTTGGATAATCCAAATGGAATTAAGGCCAATAATCTCTATGATAAAGTATATAAAAATATTTTTATAGTCGACAGATGCCACGCACGACCGTCATTGCCATCATGGGACCTAAAGCATTGAAGCCCTCTAACTAGCCTTTCTATTGCAAGAACCTATGGTTCAAGGGTTCCAAAGCATAACAAAGGACATAAAGAATACACTAATAGAACATCTAGGGAACACATCTCTTATCAAAACTTAACATTAGATTACCATGTGTAATGTTCTTTTACACTCGTCTCAATAGGTTGCAAAACTCAAGAGAAAGTAAATATATAGTGAAATAACAATAGTATATTTTAGGTTAATGAGTGTGGGCACGATGCACTTGGAAATATGAACATTTAAATTTATTCAAAATGTCAATCAATCTACATGACCATCAGAGCCAAGGGTATTTATTGAACATTGTCCCTCATGCACTCTAAACATGAGGAAGAAGTAATGGAATAGTTTTGAAGTTGCTCACACATAACTTCTTCCAATTCACATATGTGTAAAGCTTCCCCATGATTAATACATTGAACCTTCACATATGACTAATCACCAGAGTTTATTTTTGGTTGAAATAAGCTCATGATTAAGTCATTTCAGTCTCTCTTTTTTTTTTCATTATAGAAATGGCACCCAAAGAAGTTTAATGCTAAGGAATTTGCAGAATCAGACTCTGCTACAGTGTCATAGGCTGCAAAAATGTGATTTCAGGTTATTCAAGAGGTGTATTCAGGTACTCATTCTCAATCATTATCAAGTCAACAACATAATTTTGATCATTCTTTCTTTCTTATCTACAATTGGTTGCCTTTTAAAGTGTTCATCTTCATTTGTAATATATATAAACTTAATAGTGAAGTCTTGAATGATTGGTGAAGTTAAACAAATAGATACATTGAAACATATCGCCCCACAAGTTTAGATTTTAGATAAACTCGATCTACCATTAATTTTAGTACAATGAAATGGTCTTGATAGGACTCACTATGGTATTGAGTTAACTAAAGTTTATAGTCTTGAACAAACAATTTCAAAAGTTTTGAGAGTGCTTTGAAGAGGGATCGTTGAGATATTCATAGTTTAGTTTTCTCAAGGGTGTAAATCATTGGATCCTAGGATGTTTCTTTAATGGGATGGGTGGGGACATAGAAGTAGGAGATAATAAAGGGGTTTTATAGTTGCTAGAAATTGTATTGATTGTCTCTAGGAAAACTAGAATGTTACTTCCTCACTATAAGTTAAATAGTTTTAATAGTTTTGTCATAGTATACAGAAAGTCATTCTTGAAACTATTAAATAAACTACAAAAATGTTTTTTCCAAGTAACATATCCTAGGGAAAATCCCCTAGAAGTTCCCCTCATTCTAAGGATGGTACCCAAGGTAAACCCTATATTCTTCAATGCATAAGGCTTGGTCAACAACATGGATCAAAGTCGTTACAAAAATATGCTCATTAAGAGGTCAACATGTCACTTTCAGGAATTGAACCTCGGTGGGGAGGATAACACTCCTCCTCTCAACCACCTAAGATAGAACCAATTAACTAAATAAACTACAACATGCATCAATGCAATTTTTATTTTGATATCTAGCTTTGAAAAGAAATTGAAATGGGCGTAAATGATATCAAAAATTATAAATTGTTCCCTAGTTATTTTGAATCCCAAAAACTCATTATGGGATTTACAGTTTGATGATGGCTTGATGAATTAGTTTATATTATGATGTTAAGATATGCCAATGATTCATCTCTCCTAGGAATTGAATTGTTGAATGATCCATCCAATCCAGTAACCCAAGTGTACTTGGTGTTCTTTTAGAAACCCTTAAAATGTATTATAAAAGAGGCCATGGCATAGTTAAAATGTATTCCTCCTCCACCTATGTTTTAATGTGCATTAGAATCAATTCACAGAATTCCAGAGAGTTGTTAATTTGATATCAATAATGGGTTATACTGCACCATAATCCACATGCATTACTACAATCTCAATGATGATTCCACTTTAAAATTCCTGATGGTCCAACAAAATATCGACCATGTCAATAACATAAATGATTGTTCCACTTTCAAATCAATGATGGTCCATCAAAATATTAACCATGTCAATAATGTAAGAGATATAGCCTTGCATATGGTGACATGGGCCAATGATCATCTTGTCTATGTTGGTGAAGAGATCTCAAATTCCCACCTTCAACCATTCATCCAACATAGCACTTCAACCATTCATACAATATAACATATGTAATTTATGAAAAGGGGAAGATAAGGACAAGGACTATCCAAAACCACCTATTTTCCAACAACTAAAATAAGTTAAAATTTGATATTCATGTTGTTGGGCACAAGCCTATTTTGAGGAACGACCTAATTTTTGAGCACGCCGAATGAGTGGCAAGAAAGAAACATGTGCAAAAAGAAGGAAAATCAACATGCAATAGGAAATGCCATGTGGCGAGGAGGCAGAAAATCCTAACCATGTTAAGGTTAGGGTTTTTGATAAGGATTGTAATGGCTATAAGCCTGTAAAAATAAATAAGAACCTAGGAGGTCTAGGTCAGGGGTTAGTCAGTTTGGTATTATTGAGGAGTTGAGAGACTGTCGATTGTAATAAGGTGGTAGAAGAGTCAGTAAGCTAGATATTGAGGGTTAGGTCATAGGATAAGGACACTGGTATGATCTAGTACACCTCAAGAGGTTCCTTCACCTCAACATGATTGTATGATTGAAGATGTAATGTGCGCAACACAAGATTTTGCAGCAGATTAAATAAAAGAGAAGAGAAGCTAGATCTTTGTGGACGTATCCCCAAGAGGGGGTGAACCACGATAAAACTTGTGTTTTGCGTGATGTTTTTTAAATGCTTAATTTCCATTAATCGTTAGATTATGAATGAATGGTTGGCTAGATGTATTACTATGCATGCATGAGGCTAAAGATGATTGAATCTTATAAATACTTGAATCAATAACAAGATTAATGCATAAAGAAAGATATAATACACTCCGTGATCCCCACTCATTCCTAGACTGTAATCACTTGAGCATTACAGTCACCCATAGAGTTATCTTCGGTGAGACTGTGTTGTACACTCTATGCGCATCGTTGCCTTCTGGTTTACCAGGAGGGACGATAGTTTTAGAGGTTTTTGTTGGAAACTTGTTGAGATACAAACCTGGGTCAACCCAAGAAGAAGTAAGAACTGGGAGATATCGACCAACAAATGGTTTCGTTTCCGGCTGGAACTGCATGGGATTGAGTGGATGGGATCCGTGGAAGAAATGCGTGGAGGATACAAGTATAGAAGGGAATGTTCAGGCCATGGAATCCAACAAAGGCAGAGATTGAAAGATGGTTGAAAACAAAGGAACTTGAGTTTGTGTAGAAGGACAACAGAAACCCTAAGCTAACACCGCACACAGATCTCAACAAATACGTGCTTAGCGACTTGCATGAGGCATTTTTCTGTGATTTCCCACATTTGTTGCAAGAGTGGTTATTGAGGTTAAAATAAAACCACCCTACAAACTGAATCATACAACTGGAGTGGAATACTGTGGAGATCGCGCAGCTACAACAAGTTAATAACAAATTTACGCGTGCAGTAGATTTCTAGTTAGACAGTATTGTTGCAAGGTTTATCACCGAATTTGCATTAGATACAATGAAGTATTACACCGCAACAACACAAGATTTTCTAAAGGGACCCAAAGGTAGGTACGTCAAATCCTTGTATACTTCAATCAAGATTTTATTGTATGACAACGATGTGATTACTATGGAATTAGACAAATACACTTCCCTGCGTGCATGGGGGAAGGAGGGAAGAACTGAAAGGAGGTGGAGAAATGGAGGAATAGGTGGATAAGGGAAAGAGGAAGGAGGCCATGGACCCAATCATGATGGAGGAAGACTAGATAAAGTAGATAATGGAAAAACTGGAAAGATGCGTAGTGGAGCACCCTACCGATATAAGATGAATAACAAGAAGAGAGTCATAACTGATAAAGAGGGCTTGGAAAGCGATGAGGAAGAGGTAGAGGATCTCTGAGCTATGGAGCAGATCGAGGAAATCCTGCATGCAACATATGAAAGGAAAACAAGAGGTACAAAGGCAATAATAGAAGGCATAACTCCAATCCAGATCACAGTCAGTGTGGAACCTACAACCCCATGTGCGACTAACACACCAGAAAGAACACCATCATTTAGACAACCAAATTTTAGTGGAAGAAAAGGAACATGACAGGGATCCAATCAAGGAGCATCAACTGGGGGACCCAGTTTATGAAGTAACAATCAAATATCTACACCATGCAGAGGAAATAGTTCAACACAGTTCAAAATGGAAAGACATGATCCCACGATCAAATTACCATAATTTTTGGGAGAGGCATCAGAGGACCCTGAAAAGTACTTATTCATATGTGAGAATATCTGGGAAGCAAAGAAGATCACAGATAAGGATACAAAACTCACACAGTTAGCTATCACACTAAGAGACCGCGCACTGGATTGGTACATGCGCCTAGATGTAAATAGTCCACCAGGAGTAACAAAGACTATTGTAGATGTGAAAAAACTACTGATAAACGAATTTCATAAGCCCAGCTCAGAAGACCAATATATGAATTAAATGATCAAAATCATGAAAAAACCAGGTGAGTTTGTTTGGGAGATTGATCATAGGTTTAAACACCTGAAAGGTAAGTTGAAATATGCAATGACTGACATGCAACATAGGCATTTATTTGTGAACTCACTGTTACCACATTTGAAATACCCATTAAGACAAGAGAAGTTCCAAACTTAGGCAGAGGCTTTGCAGGAAACCTTACAACTAGAAGAGAACCAATATCAATAGACAGATCCAACAATAGAGGAGATGAAGGAGGAGTTGAAGAATATAACATTTCAACTTAACCAAAATAAGGGTAAAGAGAAAAGATAAGTTGTTTGGTGTACCGTATGCAGAACATAAGGACATCATAAGAATGAGTGTCCAACTTTCACACAGTATATGGAAACAGGAGTACCAAACCCTTTGTATGAGATAGAGGAGGATTTGGATGGGGTAGAGGTCCAGTAGTGTGCCACAAATGCCAATATCTAGGACATTATGCAAGGGAGTGTCCACTTTCACCAATGACATGTATGTACTGTCGCGAAGCAGACCATGATATAGAAGATTGTCCAACACTCTTGGGAAAGATCCAGGAAAAAAGGAACTAGAACAACCAAAATCTCCAATGGATCTCTGCAGAAGCCAGGGATGATGGGAGAAACATCAATATAGTCACTCGAGGAGGATCCAATACAAGAACTGACACATTAAAACCGGATCCAACACAACACCAATGGGTTAAGAAGAATATTGATCCACATAAGTAGTTTGATGCACGAAAAGAAAATGAAACATTCAAGGAGGAAATACAAGAGTTCCTCAAGAAAAATGTTCCGTCTACATCAATAATGCAACAAACTCAGAACTACCAATGTATGAGATGCCCTCCTCAATGGACCATACTAGTGAAGCACAACCTTTATAGAAAGTAAGTAACATAAAAACTTTTCTACAATCCTATGTTAAGTTATTGAAGGATCCATCATCTATTAAGATCTTACAAAATATGCTAGAAATATGTAACACAGAGATAGAAGGGAAATTAGAGCAGAAAACAATCAATCATCTCCATACAAGAAGAAAAACAAGCAGGGAGTTAAAACTAAATGCTAATATTGGGGACTTCAATATGGGTGATATTATACTAGACTTAGGCTCTGAAGTAAATGTCTTACCTAAGAAGACATGGAAGTGTATGGGAGAACCCAGGCTAGGCTATTCACATGTCCAGTTGAAACTAGCAAATCAACATAGAGTATTACCAATTGGGAGGCTTAAAGGTGTGATAGTAGATTTGGATGGAGTGCGCACTATGGTTGATTTTGAAGTAATAGAGATAGTAGATGGCACAACACCGTACCCAACATTTCTTGGATTGGATTGGGAATTTGATAAACATGCCATAATCAACCTGAAGAAAAGGAAAATGACTTTTGAATCAGGTGAATATAGAGTCATTGCACCATTGGATCCGTCAGACGGAGAAAGGTTTGTAGAGCCCACTTGTTTAGATCTGGAGGAAATAAATCAATTGTACAGAACCACTGCGCGTGAACAGGATTATGTCAACCCAACTGCAGATGGGGTAATCAATTGGAGAAGCATTACATCATGTGCTTTCGACTTAAATACAGGTTTGGAGAATTGGAAACAAAGATTACATGCAGTTTCCACAAGGAGGTGTGAAAGAATAGAATACGCAGTAAGATGGGTTGGTACAGAGATAAGAGAACCTCCCAATTTTCATGGGTTAAATGACTTAGAGGAATTTTTGAAAAAATATGAAGAGGAAGTACTAGAAATAAAATGCTCTTAGCATTAGATATTTCACTCAAGGCAAGACCTGCAAGATGGCGGGGTGCGCACAAAGAAACAATTCATGACCTGTATTAGTGTAAATGACTACCACACATTAGATTTGGTGCAGAGCAGGGGAGCAATAAAATGCAGAGGTATAATGGATAGGGAACACGAGTCAAACACTTAGAGAAGTGCAGAAAATAGTGGACGATGACACCACCAGAGGAATGGCCTCGTCACTTTATCCATACATTGGAAGGAATCCTATGAAACTGGTATATAGACCAGGAGATGTGCAAAGACACTACAAAATGGATAGGTTTACAACAAAAAATTGTAATAACCTTCTCATTTGAACATGAGAACCCCAACATTGATTCAAAACTGAAGCTGATACATGGAATGATATTTATTGAAGAACCAGAGGTTGAAATCATGACATAATATCACAACAAAACATACAGACAATCAAAGAGCTACTTTCATGCTATCATGTTGAAGAGGAAGCACCAGATGAAGATGATCTGCACAATATCCAGTTTACAGAAATTGAAGGAGAAAGAGAGGTGGAAGGTCCATCTCTGGAGTCAGAAGTATTTGTTGCAACAATCAAAGTTAAGAAAGTCAACATTGGGACAATTGACAATCCTAAAATGGAAAGTATTGGAGACTATGGGATGAACAAATAGTAGAAAGAATAATAGAGTTATTGCGTGAACACAATGAATTATTCCCAACGAGTCTTAGGGATGATTTTAGGGGCTAAATTTCGCTCATGGGATAATTTTCCATGGTTTTTCCAAAAAAAAGATTCTCTATTTTAAAAATGATTCGCCCAAATTCTATAGGATAAAATTATTTTACCTTAAAATCACCAAAATTTTATAAAAACTATATAAAATTCTTAGAAATTTGAATATTTTTACAAAAATATCGCCAAACATTTATAGTTGGCATATGAAGGATTAGTAATATTCGCCAAGGTTTCTACATTTTAAAATAAATTTACATCCTTAAAATCATCCCTGCCAATGACCTTCACAAAGATGAAAGGAATAGAAAGGGAGCTAGGTGAGATGAAGATACCTCTCAAACCTAAGGCTAGACCTGTCAAGCAAAGACCCTACAGACTGAATCCAATGTATAAGTAGAAAGTGAAAGAAGAAATTGACCAAATGTTGGAAGCTGGTATCATAGAACCTGTAGAGGAATTTGAATGGATACGTCCTATGGTAGTCCAAGAAAAGAAACAAGGGGGATAAGGATTTGTGTATATTTGAGAAAATTGAATGATGCTTGATTACATGACCCTTTCCCTACCCCTTTTACAGATGAGGTCTTAGAGAATGTGGGAGGCCAAGAAGCATATTCATTCACAGATGGATTCTTATGTTACCATCAGATCAAAATAGCTCCAAAGGACAAATATAAGACTACTTTTGCTACAGAATGGGGATCCTACCAAAATACAGTCATGCCATTTGGGCTGAAGAATGCATCGGCCATATTTTCAAGATTAGTCATAGGTGATTTTAAGGAGTTGATACATCAGTTTCTAGAGGTATATTTGGATGACTAAACTGTATATAGTCTGTTAAAGGACCATGTAGAAGTGTTAAGACTCATGTTGGAAAGATGCATGCAATGTCAGATCTCATTGAACATTAAGAAATGAATTTTTGGGACACCTTTTGGACTATTGTTAGGATATATAGTATGTAAACAAGGTTTGCTAGTGGATCCTTCTAATATTGCAGTGACTGTGAATTTACCACCACCAAAGCTAGTGCAACAGTTGAGAGAAACACTAGGACATATAGGCTATTATAAGAAATTTAAAAACGGGTATGCGTAGATTATTGCACCAATGGAAAATCTGTTAAATAAGGACACCATATTTCAGTGGAATGAGGACTGTCAGCAAGGTTTGGACACTTTAAAACAAAAAATGGTAACAACACCTATACTAGTATTTCCAGATTGGGAAAATACATTTCATGTGCATGTAGATACATCAACCATAGCACTTAGAGCAATTATGGCGCAACCAAGATTATGGGACTTAGACCATCCTATAACATTTGCAAGAAGAAAGTTGTCAGGGTCAGAGGAGAATTACAACCCCACAGAAAAAGAAGGCCTAGCCATGGTATATGGACTTCATAAGTTCATGCACTATTTACTGGGTAAACACTTTAAAATGTTCACAGACCATTCTACCCTCAAATATCTAGTCAATAAGCTAGTGTTGTGGGGGAGGATCTGTAGATGGATATTGTTATTCTAACAATTTGATTTCGAAGTAATAGTCAAACCAGGGAAGTTGAATGAAAGACCCGATCACTTGTCAAGGGTAACTAATGGAGAATAACCTACTAACTTGGAAGACAACTTCCCTTATGCACAATTATTTTCAGTACATGTAGTTGATGAATACTTTGTTGATATTATTAAATACTTAAGTACAGGGGTTGCACCACAAGACTTTAGCACTGCACAGAAGAACAATCTAGTAGTCAAAGATGCAGACTATCAACTTATTGCAGGAAATTTATGCAATATGGGTGCATATATCATTTTGAGAAGGTATGTATTGGAACATGAAAGGCCCAAAATTTTGGTAGAAGATCATGAAGGTATAGATGGAGGAAACTATGCAGGAAAATATACCATGCATAAGGTATTGCATGCATGATTATGGTGTCCAACAATCCATAGAGATGCCAAGGAATATTGCTAGAAATGTGATGTTTGTCAGAGGGTTGGAAAACCCAACAAAAGGGATGAGATGCCTCTAAGACCACAAGTGACTCTACAGGTATTTGAAAAATGGGCAATAGACTTTGTGGGACCTATTAACCCACCAACAAAAAGGGCAGGAGCTAGGTATATCATCACTGTGACTGAATACTTAACACGATGGGAAGAAGCAACACCAGTCAAAGACTATAGCGCAAAGACATCATCACACTTCTTGTTTGAGCAAGTGATCACCAAATTTGGATGTCCAAGTATTTTCATGAGTGACCAAGGTATACATATTATTAATAATACCATCAGGGGTATGACTGAGGAGTTTTCATTCTATCACTAGAAGAGTACACCATATCATCCTCAAGCAAATGGAACAATAGAAGCTTTCAATAAGATCTTGGAAAATGCTTTGACTCAGATCTGCAATGTCAACATAGATGATTGAGACTTCAAAATACCAACAATATTGTGGGCATATATGACCACATGTAATAAGTTGACAGGACATACACCATTTAGATTGGTGTATGGGAATGAAGCAATAGTACCATTAGAATTTCCAGTACCCAGTCTATGCGTAGAAACAATTACCAACGTGAGAGAAAGAGGCGTGGTACAAGAAATGTTAAATCAACTAATGGAAATGGAAGAGGAAAAGATTTTGGCAGGATTTCACCAGGAAGTACAGAAAGCAAGAGACAAATATTGTCATGAAAGACATATTAAGAAGAAGAGTTTTAAGGAGGGAGACCTAGTCCTGCTCTATGATAGTAAATTTTTTCAACATCCTAGTAAGTTTAGAATGCATTGGCTAGGGCCATATGAAGTAAATGTTGTCACATATGGGGGATCTGTACAACTAAAGGACTTGGGAGGAACATAACCAAAAGGAATGATCAACGGTAGTCGAATGAAATTGTACAGGGACAATCGACCTACTAATCCTTAAAAGTTACAACGCGGTGAGAAATGAATGTATATAGTATAACTATAGCAGTGATTATGACAAAAAATGATAAAAAGAAGAAAAAAGGAGAAAAAGAAGAAAAAAAGAATACAAAAGTAGAAAAGAAAGAAAATACAAAATACTGGGAAATATCGTGCGCAACAGATAGTGGAATCGATGCGACAAAAAGAAAAAGTGATTGCGTGCAAAGTATGACTGACAGGAAGAAAACATCACACACTAAGGGAAAGTCACAATAGAAAAGTACGACACATCGAAAAAGTACAACGCATCAGAAAAGAGGCCAATGATCGAAAAAGTAAAAATCTGTCGTCGGGTAAAAAGATGTGAATTGGGCATTTATGAAACTGAACGAAGCGTACTCAAAAAGCTTCAACGCATTAATAACAACCAAAGAATCTTCTCTAAGAAGATTCAAGGCAGTTATGACACCCTCTATATACAGTGAAAGAAGGGGCCAAACAAGACTTATTGTGCATTTTATTTGCAAACCCGTGAAGCTAAGGAGCACGCAGACGAGAGACAAACATGTGAATTCAGAGATCAGAGCAGTCGAAGTTCACTCAAAGAAGCAAGAAGTATCCATAATGGCACTTCCAAAGGTCGGCGCACCAAGCCAAACAACATGAAAAACATGCAGCAACCATAGGTCACTACATGAAACCATAGAGGCGGAGCAGGAATTTACACAGAGAGAGGGAATATTCAATGTCAACGCAATTCCCTCGCCACAGGTCGAGCCAGTGAGCGCCACACTGGTTGAGGAAGAAGAGCAGGCCCCGACAATGGTTAGGATGGATATTGACTTGCACGAAAGTGCGTAGGGCCAGGACCCATCAACCGTAGGAAACCCACAACAACCTGCTAGGGCCGAAGTAGCCCACAAAATAAACAACGGTAACAGTGAAAGAAAACAGTCCGACGGGCTAAGACCAAAACCTGTGTTGGGGTCCACACAACCGAAGGATGTACATATCGAAGATATCATAGGGAAACAAGATTCAGGTGGGGCAGAAAGAGAACCAAAGGTTGGGACCTCTAGTGCCGATAAAGAGAAAGGGAAAACAACCCATCGCGCGATCCCCACACACACAACTCAAAAAATACATCATCTTGTCGCGCATTCCAGAGGGGGTGTAGGTCATGCCAAACTTACTAGGCTGCATCGAAATATTATGGTACAAAGACCATGATGTGACCGACAACAACAAATTCCCATAATTTGCACTACAGGTGTACATGGAGAGCCTGGACAGAGGGCCATTCAGAGATCCGATTTTGCAGCCAAAGCAATGGGCGACAGGCTTATAAAATACGAGAATTCTTAATCTGATGGAAATTCCCCACTTTGAAAGGGGAAAATATGTGAACAATTGCGTCAAGCAGTTGCTAGCGGTACTCCATGGAGGATTTTTGTGGTTAGAAGAACCAGTTTCCATAGACATAGAACTCATTGCATTCATCATAGGCTTTCCATCAAATGGCGAGAAGCTCGTGCAGTACCTATATGACAAAGCCAAGGAAAAGGCTCTTGTAGAAGAGATGAAAAAAACATATGGGACTAAGAGAGGCTCGTGCGGAATAATCATAAAATGGATCAGTGATGCAGCCACAAGGATGGAAACCAAGCTAATGGCATGCAAGTTACTTCGAAAATGTTGCAAGGAGGAGGTCCCTACAGGGGTTGTCGTAGAAGTAGCACACTGCACAAACGACACCATGCTCAGTTGGGCGGCATACTTATTGAACATGTTCCTAGATGACTGCAAGGACGTGCATGACTTAGGGATAGAGTTCCACTACTCTTGGTTGATGATTTTGATAGCGCTAATTGGCTGGAAAGAGCCTCCCTACTCATACTTCTGTGACAGGGTAGGACGTTATCGCACAACATGGTACACATCAATGGGAATCACTTTGGACCTCGAGCGTAGAAGTCGCAATGCCGACACCTTTTCTCAGTATCTCAGCGACATACAAGACATCATCACCAACACTTGGAGGTGCTCTCGCAATATCAAGGGGTAGCCAAATTTAGGGCTATGCGGCACAGAAAGACATCATCGCCAACACTTGGAGGTTCTCTCGCAATATCAAGGGGTAGCCAACTTTAGGGGTACAGGACACAACATGTGGATCCAAGCGCGCAGGGATCCAGAGAAAGAGTGGCTTCAAATTCAATTCTGCATCAATGCAGAGGAAGTTGAAATGGCCATGAGAGATTCGTAGGATGACTGAAAGATCCTAATCGTTACCAAGGACGTGCCCAACGGAAAAGAGGTAGAAGCAGGTTCGTCCAATACATCTGCAGGGGGTAGTGCCACGACAAAGAAACCAACATAGCAGGGAAAGCCCAGTCAAAATCTAACGCGACAGAAGAAGGGTAACGCTCCAAAGAAGGATGTGTAGATAGGAAAGAAGAACAATGCCCCTGCACATGAAGAATAATGAAGGGGGGACACAATGACGCAAGAAAACCCATCGAAAACTACTCCACAAGAGAGAAGGCCAAACAAACGGCTAATAATACATACAGGGGGGACGCACAAGAAAGCCAAAGCACATACGCAAATCCTGGAATACACAATTACCGATGATGATGTCGATCTTGTAGAAAAGAGGGTACAAGATCATGTAGCGGACGAGTTCGAAGAGGACGAGAACCAAAGAGGAGGAATAAGAAACAAATTGGCCAAAATTAAACAGGTATTGGAAAGGGTACAAGCAACGCAGAGGCAAGAAAGGGGAATATAGTTGATCACTCAAGCAACATAAGCCAAGGACAGGAGCGCATGGAACGAAGAAGACACCATCCAAACTGTAGCACAAGCAAGTCTGAGCTTCCAAATAACAACAGACATGATGCAGGTGGACAAGACCATAGCTTAGACACCACTCAAAGCCTTGGTGCAGGTACATTTGGTACTCTCTCAAATACCAACAAAGGAACTATACATACTGCAAGTTAGTGTTGCACATGAAGTGCAACCATGAGATAGAACATACACGATGGAATTGCAAGCAGTCAGAAATGGAAAGGACACACTAGAACTGGTGGTAGAGCATATAATATTGGAAACCAAAGAGGAGAAGCAACGCGCAGATAAAATAGAAAAGGGATTAACAACGGTATATGATCACATCCTAGACAATGCGTAGGCACCTAAGAGGAATGCAGAGGATAAGATCAACATGATCTTGCAAACAATTGACAGATATAAACATGAAATTGAGGAGCTCAAAGAAAGACTCAATCCTACGACTCCTCCGGAGGTCCGAGAACAGAGAGAACACCAATCTGCACTCCAGATAGATGAGATGGAGAAAGAAGCAAGGGAAGTAGAAGAGTTTTTTGACAAAATCGCGTAGATATGGACTATTCTGGAAGAAGATGAACAGGTCCAACAGTGGGACCAACAAGATGAGAGAATCAACACGACCATCCAGGAGCTGAAGCAACGACAAAATTCCATGAGCAGTACAGAGCAATTGAAGGGCGCGCAGGAGATGAAGACCCTGTAGACAAAGTTGAAATCAACGTAGACAAAGAAGCAAGAAAGACAAGATGAATTGGAACCCCTCCAAGAACAAGTAACACAAATGATTGCACAGTTGGAGGAAGAGAAGAAAAGTATGCCACATGCATAAACAAAGGGCATAACATTAATGCAGGAGGAGATAATAACGTAGTCAGTGGAGGCGCTAACAGGAAAAGTTGTGAAGATGAGGGAAAAAGGAAAGGAACTAGCAGAAAAGTTCCACAGTTTGGACAGGGCAGTACAAGGAGCGCGCACCACTTGAGTGGCTTGGGACGAGCCACATGTCAGTGTTGGGGGGCTATTTGGCATAGGCCTATTTTGAGGAAAGACCTAATTTTGGAGCACGTGCAATGAGTGGCAAGAAAAAGAAGGAAAAACAACATGCAAAAAAAGAAGGAAACACAACATGCAAGAGGAAACACCACGTGGTGAGGAGGCATGAAAGCCTAACCGCGTTAGGGTTAGGGTTTTTGATAAGGATTGTAATGGCTATAAGCTTGTAAAATAGTATAAATAAGAACCTAGGAGGTCTAGGTCAGGGGTTAGTCAGTTCGGTATTATTGAGGAGTTGAGAGAATGTCGATAATAATAAGGTGGTAGAAGAGTTAGTAAGCCATATATTGAGGGTTAGGTCACAAGTTGAGGAGCCTGGTGTGATGTAGTCCGCCTCACAGAGGTTCCTTAACCTCATCATGATTGTATGATTGAAGAAGTAATGCACGCAACGCAAGATTTTGCAGTAGATTAAATAAAAGAGAAGAGAAGCCAAATCTTTGTGGAGGTAGCCCAGGAGGGGGTGAACCACGATAAAACTTGTGTTCTGTGTGATGTTTATTGAATGCTTAATTTCTGTTGATTATTAGTTTATGAATGAATGGTTAGCTAGATGTATTACTATGCATGCATGAGGCTAAAGAGGAACAAATCTTAGAAATAATTGAATCAATAACACGATTAATGCATACAGATAGATAAAATACACTCCCAGATCCTCACTCATTCCTAGACTGCAAGCACTTGAGAATTGCAGTCACTCATAAAGCTATCTCGGGTGAGACTGCGTTGTGCACTCTGTGCACAACATTTCCTTCTGGTTTACCAAGAGATCCAATAGTTTTAGAAGGTTTTGTTAAAAACCTGTTGAGATCCAAACCTAGGTCAACCCAAGAAGAAGTAAGAACTGAGAGATCTTGACCAACACATATGCTCATCATAGTTATATGGAATTAAAATTTTAGGTCATGGTTCATCCACATCCCATGGGTTTTCATAGCTCCCCAATTTCAACAAGAATTAAATTTTCAAAATTAGATAATCTTTGTAATATACCCTATCTTACAACTTGCAAAATTAATAACATGCTTGTAAAAACATTGTTTTGTTGTACATGGCTATTAATAACAAGATTCTAACAAGATTCCTATGGTATTGATGGATGCCATTTAAAATTTGTATGGGTGTGTCTTATTCTCTACAATTTATGTATAGTCAGCGAAATAAATATTTCAACCTAGAATTCCAAATTTTAGGGTAATTGTATTTGAAGTGATTTGGACACACTTTTTTTTTATTTACTTTAGTAATTTGAAATGAAGTGAAAATATGCATATTTTAATATAGTGTCAATTGAACTTATTATAAAATGTTATTGTGTAAAATAGATTCTTTGCTCCAAATGTGAGATATGGTATTGAAAAAGGCAAGACCAAGGCTTCAATCTCGTATTCATCATTCGAACATAGTAATGATAGTGTTTCAAGGCTCGGTAAAGTTTTTGAACTCTCTAATTAATCAATTAGATAAAATCATAGTGTTTTGATGAGTATGCGTGATGTTTTAATAGTTGAATGCAAAATTGTTCATGATAAGTAATGTGTCTTCACATCCAATAAACTCTTTCATTTCCATTGCATAGGAACCACTGGACACTTCAACATCTTTCTAGGATTTTCTTAGACAATATCTATAGCTTCAATGTGGTGGAGTGCCTTGCATAATATGATAATATGATGTTATTGTTACATGATTTTTGTTCTTTCATCTTGTTTTTTTTTAATTATTATTATTTATAATTTTATATAAAAAAATATTCTATAATTACATTATAGAGGGAAACATAGAAATGTGACATGTATAGATTTGGGGTGGTGATATTGGAAATTATAAGAGAACACAAATCATCTTTTGAACTACCTAACTTGTGGAACACTACATATATATGGTTGTTTCATAAAAGGTACTTTTGTGAGGTAAATAATTTTTCATGGAATAAGTGAATACTTTAATCTTTTTTTCAAGAATTTAAATCCTTTCACTATGAGATGGATGTGTCAACTATCATTCACAAGTCAATCATCTCTTAACATTTTTGATAAATTAGAAATCAAATGATTGCAGAATTACAATTGAGAAGATTCACTTTGGTCCATTGATCATTTGCTTCCTTCAACGTTCCTCAATGAGAAAGGTTTCAATAACAAAACATTGCAGCCCAAAATGTGGCTCAAATCCAAATTAGCTAGATAACTTGACTCCAAGCCCCAAAATGTAATTCTCCATAACATTTTTTCTCATGCTATGTTCATACTTTTATAACTCAAAAAGAAGAGGAAACTAATCATTCAATTGTTCATGTCTTGAATGTTCTAAATGAAATTGTGTGGATAGATTGATTAAAATGAGAAATCATATAGAGAGTACTCGGAAAATTTGGTTCTTCAATGGTCATCTCAACTAGAAGGTTTTTCTTTATCCTTCTATAGGTGAATTTCATATGCACTATGGATGGAACTCCATTCTTGAGAGTTGATCCGAATTATTTTTGGAACAAAATGAAAGCAAAGATATTACAATGAAATACACATAAATATTGTCAGAAACAAAGAAATACAACAATACATAATTTCTATTAATGAAAGAAATGTACAAAGACTGTGGCAGTTTTATCTCTGAGAAGAGATGTGACGACTACACTCATTCGCAAGAAGATGAGTACAATGAGGCTCTGAAGGCCTTTTTTTATAATAAACATGAATTCCAAAGCCCTAGACATCCAAAAACCTAACCCTAGGAGATGAAGCGCCAAAAGTCATGTGGGCCCCGTTGGGGTAAGTTAGTACATCAACTTCTCGGGGTCGTAACTTTTGCATACTATCTTCGTTTAAGGCGTGTGATAGCCCGTTGGAAAATTATTTTCGAGAACTACGCATTATGCCATAAAAAATTGACCTTGTCTACAATTTAATTGTGGAAAGCCAAACAAACATTGTTTAGGGCCCCAAAACGGACATGGAAGTACAAAAAGATGTACTGACATGAAAACTTTCAAAATAAACCATTTGGAATAGGTGGGCGGCCACCATTATCCACCTGGATGTTGTGTAGGGATTTAGGATGGTCCCAGAAGTGAAAAACCCACAATTACAAAGAGATGACCCCTTTATAAAGAAACGTGTTGAACTGAAAATTGTCAAGATGAGCCATTTGGAATTTAGATCAGGTGGGTGGCCACCAATATCCACCTGGATCAAGAGCTTTCCATTGGAAGTCAATGAGTCATCATTGTTGCAAATTGTTGAGGTGATGACCCTCTTATGCAATTTGGACTATGGATCTCATCTAAACTAGTGGTTTCCAACCTCTAATTGAATTATACCGGTGACCCACAAAGATGTCTCGATACATAATAAAGACCCTCCATTTCCTCCTAATCCAATAGTCCTTGGAAGATTCTTTTTATATATAACCACTACAATGTTATTGAAAGCTCCACTATAAACAACAATTGGTGTTTATGTAATGATGAAAGAGTATTTAGTGACCTCTTGCATCACATCCTCCCACCATACGGCCATTCGTGCTCTCTCTTTATTTGAGCTTTCTTCAAGATAAATCACCCACCCTCACTACTAGTCCAACATTAAAAATAATTAACAAAACTGCAAGTGTAATTTGTAATGAATCGATATGTTAGTATATTACTAGTTTCACATTTAAAATAATGACAATTTTTCAAGTATAATTGATAATTAATCTTATGGTGCATTGTTCTTGTTAAAGAAAATAAATCACACTATGCATAGGATTGGGAAACACTCTTAAAACACTGAGTTATGATAGAACCTCCAATCTAAGAGTAAAACATAGTTGGATAAATGTTACCATATCTTTGCTCTCATCCTTCCTTGGACATAAAGAAAGTCTCTTCCTTCCCCTATGCACAACTATACCCACAAATAATCTTATTGCTATCAACATGAGAGAACCACCTGTAGCTTTTAAAATGATTTAGTAAATAATAAATCTAACCATACCCATCCACAGACCAAAGAAAAACACTTATGGGAAGATCTTTACCTGCGATAACACCTCGATGTAATTCCTTGTTTCAAAAAATATAAATGGTAATTAAAAACATTAAAAAATACTTTCTACAGAAACAAAAATGAATTAAGAGTGTCAAGGTGGCATTCATCGAAACCATGTCTTTCTTACCAACAATTGTGACTTGCACTGCATTGACTATAACGGTTTTTGAGGAGGTAAAAAGAGGCTACTGCAGAATTAAACTCATTCAAGTTATACAACACCCATCTTTGATGTGGATTAAAATAACTTACTGGTTTTCAATCTATGTAGGGATATGAACAAGCAAGTTTTCAATCTATACATGACATGAATAAGACAATACCAAGAGGCAAAAGGCACGGACATGAAAATACAAAGAGGTAAAATGCGGTGTTTGTTCGACAAGGTGGTAGTTGTATAGCTCTTGTTAGGTTGAGCTATGGAGGTTGTATAGCTCTTGTTAGTTGGAGCTATGGAGTTATGCGTGTTGGTGCATTGAAATTTTCTTCAAGGTGGTGCACTGACAAAGCAGAAGGGATAAAAAATAAGATCTATCGAAAATATGATCTAGATCATAGTAGGAATATTAGTGCACGTAGTCACCCCACGAATAATACTTTGGAGTTGAAAACCAATTGTCAATTTTCAAATCACGACACCTAGAGAAATTGTTTACTGGTGATTCTCTTGTTGTAAATCAAACTAACAACTCACAAAACAAAATACATTGACTAGAATAATGGACGAAAATAAATAGCGGAAGCAATACTGGAAACCAAATCCCGTACACAATACACAAAGATATTATCCCCTTCAAATCATCTTATCATTAGAATAATATCAAAGCTTACCACGGCTCCCTTACCGAGAAAATGGCCCACAGAGAAATACAAAAAACTATAGACATCACCTGCAAACCCTAGCAACTCCCATGTCATTGTATGGTCCCGTACAATCACTTTTTGATACTTGTATGCGCCTTACTACATTGTAGTCCATGTATGCACATGTTTTCTTTCACTATAGCCCGTGTACATACACACCCTAACTGACATGTACAGTGCGTACAACTCAGATTCTGTTGTTGTGGTTCTGATCTGTCGAATCTTCTTGTGGTTGCTCATGTTCTCTCTTCTCTCTAGCTTGTATTGATCTTCAGATGAAAGTCCTTCTCCACCTATCCGAGATATCCTTGAATCACGGTCCTTTGTAATTCAATCTTGAGAAAAAATCCTTCTTTACTCTTCAAAAGTGTCTTTCTCTTTCACCCTAACCTTTCTTTTGTAATATTGAGTTATGACATAACCCTAATCTCCAAAGTGATTAATGATTGAGATTAGATCTCACCTCACTTGAGATCAATGGCTAAGATTTAATTCACTAATGCTAATAATTTTACCATTTCATTAAATTAAACTCAACTAATTAATAAAAACACTTTACTTTAATAATATTTTTAATTAAAGTAAATTACTAAAGTAGAAGGTTTAAGATGACTATCACATTTCTAGACACTTAAACCTCCGAGGAAATACAAGTCCATGCTACAAATATCAACACCAATATCATGGAGGAAAAATAAAATTTATTTATTTATTTATTTATTTTAATCTCAATAAAATTATTATTGAAATTCCATTGAAAATTGAAAATAAGGAAAAAAATTAAATCAAACATAAAACTAATACCCTGTCAATAACAGATTCATTGCGGTAGTCGTTCACAGCTGATGGGTGATGCCTAGATGTTTTGTCTCTGTCTGCAACATAAATAGAATGGTACAAAGCACACACATATAATTAATTGTCATTGCCTTTCCCAAATTGCATTGCAAAGAATTTGTTCTTGCCGGTGGCCCAGCGCAGCGTATTGCCATGCCACAACAGACACGGAGGAGTGTGGGATTTATGTTGACTCGGTCTTCATCATGGACCAAATTCTATACCAAAAAGTATTATGCGATCTATCTGTTGTCCCTGTCTGAAACAATGGTTGCTGGAAACCAAAAGTAAACCCACACATGATCAAAACAAAGCTTAGCAGTGCCTTCTCCTATTATGTTTTCTTACAAGGTGCACAAATTGTCACCTTGGATAACCTATCAAAAACTACAAACACACAATTATGGCATACTCGTTGTAAAGAATGCCTGTCATGAAATCCATGGAGGTTAACTCCTTAGGCTTCTTAGGCTTATTAAGAGTGGGCAGTGGATTGTGTTACAGTCTTATATTTCATAGTATCAAATGGTGACTGAGTATTTTCTCTCGGTAATTGCACCCTAGGTTGATGAAAATAAGCATTAGATTATAATATAAAGTCTCAAAAGAAAAATATTTTGCTTATGTATCATTGGTGCATGTGTTTACCCAAAGTTGGAAGGTGACATAATAATTTGTCATGTAGCGCTTAATCCTCGCGCTAATCTCATCGGTGACATCCATCTTGTTCCAGATCGACGATCCTCATCCTTTTTGGGACCTTTCTATCTTTAAAGGCTGGGGGTTCCGAAAAGTGGTTTCCCCGCCGCGGATCCCACCTAACATGGCGCCTCCTTGTCATTTCGGACCCCCCCTCTGGAATACCTCTTACTCTCTTGCCTATCACATCACCTCTCTGACTACTCTCCCTACCATCACCTCCCGATTATACTTCCCCTCTCACCACACGCCACCCGTCTCCTCATTCCATATACTGTCCACCTCTCTGCCCATACTTCCCTTCTTCCAACCACTTACACTCTCGCATCCATTCATCCCATCTCCCTGTTGGACACATGTCCCCACATCATCCTATTCGTAACCAATCACATCTTCCCCCATGACTGTTTGACCGACAACTATCCCATAACGAGCCCGCGTTGAGCTAAGGTGTCAAAATACCACCACCATCACCCACCTTCAACTGCAAGCCTACCTCCCGGAGAAGCTCTTTGAAGAGACAGATGGAAAAGTTTAAGGAACAACAAACATAGTTCATGGACGTAGCTTCAACTTCATTCTAGATGTCAAATGACTCGAGACACCCAGCAACAAAAGATCAACAAACAATCATTCATTTCCAGATCTTAATGCATCATACTTGTAGAAATAAGCACAGCCATTAGTGTAGACCAACAACGCAACCTAAGTCAAAGAGATAGATCATCAACGGTTGACATCAAATCAACATTAGAAGTTCGAGCATATTTGAGACAGTTATATATTGTTGTAATTAGAGATACAGTTAGTTTAGATTTTTCTTAAAATAAATTCGGCTCATTTATGACAAGAGCCTTTGTAAACAACTTATAAATACTTCCCATTTCGAAGTGTTAAGGGTTGGGACTTGTTCGTAGGATAGGATCAATATTGTAAAGTAGCGCACAAAGCCTCCTTTGATCAATTTTCAGCAATACAGTGCAACATTACAGGATTCTTGTGTCAATTTTCATTAGTGAAGTACCTTTCTCTGTAAATTTGTTTCTTTTTGTTATCACTACCGTTTTCTACATTCTAAATTATTATGAGGAGATAAAGAAATATAATTTGTTTAAATGTACACTATGTCTCTGGCTTGGAATAATTTCTGTCTTTTCCACTGAAGATTGAAATCATAATTCTTAATTGCTCTATTTTTAATTGGATTGCTAGACCTTTTCCATCTTTTCCATACATTAAATCTTTGAGGATTCAATGAAGTTGCCTACCATGCCCTACAATATTAGCCTGTTAACCCAATATTTGATTAATTCAGAACTGTGACTCCATTTTCCCAATGGTCCATTCTCCCTGTTCCAACCAAACATTTCAAACCAAAAACCAAACCCTGTACTATCATAATTAGCCTTAAATTCCCAGCAAACAAAGCTAAATCCTATAGAGAGATCCCTCTCTGAGTCTAGGAGGGATAGATCCTGGACTCCATAGTGGTTTTGTGGTTACTTCTATCAACTTCTTCCTCAGCCTGAGAAATT
>JZKD02S1677328.1:23086-56262 GCA_000966675.3 Picea glauca
CTTTGTTATGCTTTGGAACCCTTGAACCATAGGTTCTTGCAATAGAAAGGCTAGTTAGAGGGCTTCAATGCTTTAGGTCCCATGATGGCAATGACGGTCGTGCGTGGCATCTGTCAACCATAAAAATACTTTTTTATACTTTATCATAGAGATTATTGGCCTTATTTCCATTTGGATTATCCAAAAATTGGAAGCTTATGGTTTGAGATTTGAATTCAAGAGAGATTACGAGCACAAAGGTTTGAAGAAAGAGATAGATGTTTGTGTGCATTTTTGAGTTGCTTGACCATGACTTCCTTCTCCATTCCAGCGAATCCACCCATAGAATATGATGGAATCTAGTCATAGTTGGAGTTGGAAATGTGTGAATATGAAGAACAAATTTGGATGGTCTATCCTATCAATAGTTGAATATATCTTATACAATCAACATGGAAATATTGACCGTTTTGTTGGTGATACATTAGAAAGGTACAATTGTCACAGATAAAATGCATAGGTGGTAATATTCCTAAGCCAACATAGCCAATGGCTTGTGGTCCTAATGGACCAAGTGGCAATGAGTAGGTACATAATCATGCACGAGAAGTGCGTGCATGACCAAACTCTTTTCATTAAACAAAGTGCATCTCACAAAATGATCGACATTTTGGATTTTAATCTTAAGTTGTCAACGAGAAACCCATCCTATGATGGAGAGGAGACCTGTGAGTCTTCCACATGTACTTGAAGAGCATTCTATATGAGATGTGATACATCTGCTAGTGCTAGACCAATACTTGTTGTGAGAAGGGTTTGGAAGGGAAGGTTTTAGAGTCACTCCATCTCTCAATTTAAGTAGATGCAACAAATCTTTCAGAGCTTTAGATTTCTGTTATTGGATCACAATGGTGGTCTCAACCATGATGTGACTGTACCTTAAGGCATGATCATTTTCATAAAACAATATCCTTTCTACAACCTCCAATGCAAAAATCCAATCAAAGTTTAGCATTTTGGTCCCTCATTTGATGGGTTGAGAATGTTTTTGTTTTTATTTTTATTTTTATGGGTTTAGGGTTTGAGGATGATATTTATTCGTGAAATATATGCAAACAACAAGCATCAATGGAACAATCAGAGTGCCTTTCAGAATCTTTGGAACCAATTTTTTTTTAATCCACTCCATAGTTTGGATAGGGTTCGTAAGTGTAAGCCTCTCAGTACTTATTTCTTAAATTCTTTGAGTTTTTTTTATTATCTAAGATATTACTATATCATAAATGATTGATTTTTTGTATAGTCGATTAACAACTCACAAACGTCTATCGAAAGAAAAAAAAAAATAGCTCAGACGGGAACTAAAGGTGAAAAGTAGAATATACCGAGTCGTTCAACATATAAGTTCAAAATGCTAAATCCATTAACAATTTTTGTTTTGAAACTAATGAATTATGTTATGATGGTGTACTGTTTGAATACATGTCACATGATGACAAAGAATGAAGTGGCCCTCACTGCATGTTTTGCATCAATTTCAAGAAAACATAGACCTTGATGTTATTTTGCATATCATTGCTCTGAATAGCGGTTTGAATGTTTCTCATTGCATGAAGAAGATACCATGCGTCATTCATTTTGGGAAAAAATTTGTTACCCATATAAATGTATTTGATATTGTTGGTGGGATAGAAGTAGGAAATTCTTTCATTTACCCAACTATTGGTTGCATCCTGTCTAGAGGATAATTCCCGCAATTTGAAATTTTTTCCCACGATTACATCGATGCTGAAATTCGTGAAAGATTTTAGTGAATTTTTGTTTGATTTGAAAATCCTAATTTCCCCAACGTTGTTGTTTTTCTTCAAAGTTAAAACCTAGTATGTAGGTGGACGATCATCCATCATGCCATAGTTCATTCATATTTTATCACCATCTGCATGATGGGTGTCACATATGAGAGCGCAGTGGGCCAATGGTTGATGATGGGTCAAACGAGATGTGAAATTTCGTAGGTGGGAAACATGTGGCAAATGCTTCACATGGATGAAATTGTTAAGTTTTGAGCTATTATTAGGTTTCTTTTCAATTTACTAGATAACAATAGCATAGGTAGGATCACTGAGAAAAACACAATCACAAGATACACAACATTTATCCTGGGAAACCCTCATGGGGGACAAAACCCAAAAAAACTTCCTTAATATAGATATCCATTACAATGCCAGGACAATAAAACAAAACACTAGAGAATATCCAACATTGAGCAATGTGCCTCTCTCTTCCTTCTTCTCCCAATTGCAGTTACCAAACTTGTGCACTGGATGATCGCATGAGTGAGTGAGATAATGATGCGTTGGCGTCCTTTATTTATACTGGATGGTAGGTGTTGGAAAGGTATCTCTTCACTCGACAGGGTCGTCTTGTCTTCTTAGTAGTTAAAACCACTTTAATTAGGCCTGGGGGGAGACTTCTTAATATTCATAATACAATTAGGGTTTGACCAATCCACAAAAGGGGATTTGGTCAATTACAATGCCCGACATGATCAATCCACAAAAGGGGATTGATATAATGAATAATGACTCAATAATAAATAGAATACTCTTTGCAGTTACAATATTTCAACACTTCCCCTTAACAACAAGGGTATTCTACAATATCATCAAGAGAGAGAGAGGGAAGCAACATCAACGACATCTGGAACACTAACTGACATATCTATAAATCATCAGAAGTTTTTCTCATCATCAATATCATCATCCACAGCAGGGAGTTGGAATGGCATCATCATCATCTACATCAACATGGATTAGTATAACACTAATACATCATCATCATCAATAACAACACAAGGTTGATACAACATCAACAAAAACAACATCACGACACGAAGGGTGGATCATCATCAACAACAATAGCATCATGGCACGAGGGCTGGAGCATCATCAACATCAACACTAGGCAGGAAATATTTAGCATGAAGTTGGCATCTCAACAACGTCAGCACGAAGCTGGGAATCTTTAGCATGAGGCTGGCATCACAACAACATCATCACAAAGCTGGAAATATCCAGCATGAGGCTGGCATCACAACAACATCAGCACGAAGCTAGAAATCTTCATCACGAGGCTAGAATCACAACAACATCAGCACAAAGCTGGAAAAATTTAGCACGAGGCTGACATCACAACAACATCAACATGAAGCTGGAAATCTTCAGCATGAGGCTGGCATCTCAACAACATCAACATGAAGCTGGAAATCTTCAGCACGAGGCTAGCATCACAACAACATCAGCACAAAGCTGGAAATATTCATCACGAGGCTGGCATCATAACAACATCAGAACAAAGCTGGAAATCTTCAGCATGAGACTAGCATCTTAACAACATCAGCACAAAGATGGAAATCTTCAGCACAAGGTTGGCATCAAAATCTTGTGGTACTCTGACAGAACCAAAGGATCTGCCCAGGAATCAAAAGATTCCCTAGGATATAAAATCCTAACAGAGCTACCACTACTAACCAAAGCTAGCATATACATGCACAAGTACTCTGACAGCCTGTCCTTACAGACCTTCAAGATCTGTTCAGGGATGATCAGTCCCCTAGGATATAAAATCCTAACTGAGCTACCCGTTGTTGGTCAGGATACCATAGTATATCATCAGCACTACTCCCCCTTTCGAGTAAGGTCCTTTCCGACTATACAAAGTGTGCCTCGAAAGTGCTCAAACTTTACATGAGACAAAGGTTTGGTCAACACATCTTAAACATGTTCATATGTTCCAACATATTGGAGCTTTATAGTTCCTTTCTGCATCATATCATGAATGAAGTGATATTGTATCTCTATGTTCTTTGACCCATCATGGAACACATAATATTTATGCAACTCTGGTTATCATATATGATCACAGTCGCTTCCATCTCCAGATCAAATAGATTTGTCAACAACATCTGAAACCATATGGCTTCACCACTAGCGAAACACGCTGCAATATATTATGCTTATGTCATGTTGGGAGCAATGTTGGATTGCTCCCTACTCTGCCATGAAGTCATGGTTGACCCCATACTGAAACAACATCCTGAAGTGCTCTTTCTATCAGAAACACTTCCAACTCAATTTGAATTAGTATATCCATACAATCTGAAGTCATGATCTCTAGTATAGCAGAGACCAAAATACAACGTACCCTTAAGGTATCTCATCACATGTTTTGCATCATCAAGGTGAACACATCTGGGTTCTACCAGATACTAACTCAAGGAAAAACATATATTTGGCATGGTATTCATTCGTTAGATACATCATCGAACCAATAATTTGTCTGTACAGAGTAGCACCAAAAAATTCTAACGAGGCGTCTACCAGGAGCTTCAACTTCGTTTCTATGGGTGTGTACATGGATTTACATTCCAACATGTAAAACCTTTTCATTATTTCAACTGCATACTTCCCCTGGTTAAGGAAGATCTTCTTTGGGCTCTGCCAAACTTCAAGACCTTAGAGATAATGCATTATGTCTTTCATCAAACTCTGTAGCGAGCTTCTTCTGCAATTTGTGATGAGTTTTTCTTCATCTTGTCAATAATACAGCATCTACATATAGTAGCAACATCATTAGCTCATCATTCATAACCTTGAGGTAAAGGTTAGAATCAGCTTTATTTTTGGTAAAGCCCAAGCTCGTCAGGAAACTGTCAATTCTGCCATATCAAGCTCTAGGATTTTGCTTCAACCTATACAAATCCTTCTTCAACCTGCAGACCTGAGTATTTCTATCTTCAACTTCAAACCAAATTTTCACATTACATTGTACCAATATGGTACACTTGCTCAGTTGCAACTCAATCTGCACAACCATGTGCTAGCTCTATGTGCTCTCTGCAAAGCACAATCTGTCTCACTGCCTGAGAGTATGTCCTCTCCTCTTTCTACAATTGTTCCTTCTGGAACTGGGACTTTGTACCTGCAGCTTCTTTGAAGCTGAGAATGGTTGCTTCATTCTCACTATGACTGTTGAAATCAGAGAGTAACTCCTCTACTCCATCATGGCATCAACTTCATCTAAAACTAAGAGAGGCTCAATAACTGATATTGAATGTAGCTCTTCTTATTTCATGGAGGTAACTCTATATTTTATTGTAGTCATGTCTCCACGACCCAACTAATGTACTGCACCAACTGCCACTCAATTTTAAATATGGGGATTGATCCCCCTTCATCTCATACTATATATGAATCGTGGTTGTTCTAGTTGTCTTCATGAATACTAGAACTATTTCTTCAATAGTGTCTCGTCATATTCTTCTCCCTCTTGCTAGGAGAATCCTCTGGACACACATCAGGATTTGTACATCTGCAACATGCTTGATATGTATAGATCAATCTTGGAATTCAATACTAACTTCTCTTCTAGTTTCACAGAAGAATCCATATCCTAGTCTTTTTGATTGGCTTCCTTCTCTGTCACTAAAACAAGGGAATCTTCCAAAAGATTTAATATCTCCTAGGAGTCTCTGAAGCTATGATCTAGTTCTTCTCATGGAATCTGTCTCCCAGTCCTAGAAGTTGTCTCTTCATCTGATCCTTTATGAGATCAGGCTTACTCTCGATTTCTTCTAAGTCTACAAGGACTTCATCATCTCTTATGGGGTATACTTGGTGTTGAATACCAAGTCTAAATATGAAAATCTGAGCCAGACTTCAAGTGACTTTTGATTCCTGTCAAGGTGGCTTCGTTATCCTTTGAACAAGTCTACTATGAGTTATTGTTCTAATGTTTGGTCATATTTGGAGCCTTATGTTCCTCACAATCAATCTCCATATGAGATACTCTGGATCTCAAAAGATAGCTTCTTCTTCATCTTCTTTGGTGCATGAATGTATATGGTCATGTACATAGTCTACTTCATGTCTCATCTAATTTGTTGCCTTCTGCAACCTTCACTATATCTTCCTTAGGGTTATCACCTGTGACCTGAAACAAGGTCAACAAAACAACAAGCAAGAATAATACTCTTTTGATAATAGTAAATAAAACAATAGCACAAATAATCGTCATAGAAGCTCCTTTAGAGATATCACTTGTGACCTACCTGAAACAAAGATCCAAAGTAAGAAATACAATATAAAATAAGATCAACACTCTTTTAGTGTTGGGATCAAACACTCATCCAAGGTAACCTAGAACCAACACAAGAAGTTTCTCCTAGAGGAGATGTTATTTGTATCTGGTAAATGATTACATTAAGCATGTATCTCAATATGTTCACATGATACCAAGTCTAATACTTTTCAAAGACTACTACCTCAACTATAGTGTTTACTTGTAAAGGAGTAGTTATCAACTTGTCATGTGCAACTTTGAATCTTATTAACTTAATTAATCAACCATGGTACCTGGACCCTTTTCCTCAAGAATGAGTGCGTTGCTTTTCTTGCAAGTATCCTTCACTCAAGATGACGAGTGCTTTCTTCAACCCGTCTTCTGTACTAATACAATATGTTATCTTAATAGAACGTTGGGTTAGAGGATAAACTCTATGATCTCAACTTTAATAAATCTAATACTTTGACTTAAATTTTGACCAAGGTTAGTATGATGGTCATAGCTTCAACATGCAACCTAAATCAAAATAATGTCATAACAAATAGATGCATATCAGAATAATCAAACCTAGGTTGCATTATTCCTTTGAATGTGTTGGATCTTGAGATCCTTCTAGATCTATTGCAAGAGATCCCTTCTCTTGCAAATACTCAAATCTTAAAAACTTCAAGGGTGACTACAACTGGTACTGCAGCTAATACTTCAACTGATACTGCAACTACAATTGATACTCCATTTGATTCTGAAACTGCAATTGCAACTGCAACTTAGGGTTTTATGAGGAAACCCTAATTTTTCAAACTTCAAATTTTGAAATTCTGATCCAGGGGCTAGATGCGTTGAGCTAAGGCGAGTAATTTGGTGCAGTCAGATTTATGAAAATCCAAATTTTACCCCTTGAAACTGAGCTTGTGGAAATCTGGACCGGTACTTCTGGTATTGGTTCTAGTTTCCTAGATTTATGGTTTTCTGGTACTTCTGGTTTTCTGGTACCAGTCAAAACTAGGGTTTGAATTTCTGAAGGCTTTGTCCACTGAAAAGGTGTGCTCAAGCTGCTAAAAGATTCACTAGGGTAGGGCACACTTTTCTAGATGGTGTTTAGGAAAAAAATCCTCTCCAACAAAAAGCCCTAATTTTCTTGTACCGAAACAATGACGTTTCTTATTATCCAATGAAAGGTGCTCTCTTCAGCTTAGCTTTGATACCATGTTAAGTTTTGAGATAATATTAGGTTTCTTTTCAATTTACTAGATAACAATAGTATAGGTAGGATCACTGAGAAAAACACAATCACAAGATACACATCATTTATCCTAGGAAACCCTCATGGGGGAGAAAACCCAGCAAAACTTCCTTAATATAGATAGCCAATACAATCCCAGGACAATAAACCAAAACACTAGAGAATATCCAACACTGAGAAATGTGCCTCTCTCTTCCTTCTTCTCCCAACTGCAACTACCAAACTTGCGCACTGGATGATCGAATGAGTGAGTGAGATAATGAGGTGTTGACTTCCTTTATTTATACTGGATGACAGGGGTTGAAAAGGTGTCTCTTCACTAGGCAGGGCCGACTTGTCTTCTTAGTGGTTAAAACCAATTTAATTAGGCCTGGGGGGCGACTTCTTAATTTGCATAATACAATTAGGGTTTGACCAATCCACAAAATGGGATTTGGTCAGTTACAATGCCCAACATGATCAATCCACAAAAGGGGATTGATCTAATGAATAATGACTCAATAATAAATAGAATACTCTTTGTAGTTACAATATTTCAACAGAAATGTGGCAAGGTATAATACATTGTAGAGTAGAAACAAATGGCTATGTTTCATAGGTCATCGATAGACGATAAAATTTTGAGATGAACCATCCCTTAAAAGAATTCCTTTGGCGTAATTATAACGGAAAATTATTAAATTTTTTCTCCATGCATCATATTATTATTTTATTCACAACTAAAATATGGATACATCTAATTTTGTGAGTAGCTATAGTTGTGAAGTATCTCATGGGATAAAGGCATCGATTAAATCCAAGATGCACATATTCAGTTTAGTAGAAAATAAAATAAGTAGGTTACAACTCGAGGAATAAAACATTTTTTTAAATAAGCTTTTCAAGCCAATTCCATGCTATATTCCAAGGGAAAAAATAATCAACTAAGCAAACCAAGACAATAGTAGAAAATGCTATTAGAAAAAGTGTAGAGTGAACAATCTACTAATGACACTACCAATTTTTGTGAAGCGGTTTGATTTCACAAAACAATTTGTTCAAACATATGTGTCTTTCTTTGGGTGCATTAAAGGAAAATGTCTGGCTTAGACCATAATTTATTATGACACAACTTTTCTGATTTCCAGGAATCAACAACTAACCCAAGAAGGGCCTCCATTTACTAGATTTTTCTGTTTCAAGGCAACCACTTCTCCTTTTGTGAGAAACTTTTATTTTTTAAGCAAATCAGTTTATGTAAACAAATATCAAATTTGCAGCCAACAATTTAGATATAGTATTACTGTGAGTCATCGACAACAACTAGTCTCGTCTAGTTGGAAAAATGATATTATTTCTCACATACCAACATGTTTTTTGGTGTGATTTTTCCCATTCTAGGCCTCTACATATGTGATTACTCATTAGTGTAAAGGATTGAATTGCCTTCATAAGAGTTTTATGTAAGGCTGGACAACCATCTTAATCAAGATGGCATAGGAGCCATAACCCAAAAATAAGACATATGTATCTTAGTAGTTTGTCATTAATAACATTATCCTAATTCAAAGGCAAAAACAACAATACGATAGGGACCTAGCCATTGTAGTGGCACTTGTTTTTACATCTAAAATGTGACCCATATGTCAAATTATTAAAATGTCAGCGCTATGTAAAACGTTATATATATATATATATATTCCACCTTCCTCGTTTCCATGATGGATCCCCTAATTTATTGGTGGCATTTAAATTTAAACTTTAAATTCCCCCATTGATTCAAAATTTTAACTCGCTTTCTACATTTCTATGGATCCCTATTGACTTTACATTCCTGAGTCATGGTGCTTCATCTAGTTTCAACTCCAAAACTATTCCAGTGTCTCTTTCCAAAGATCTGAGAGCAATGGAAAATGTTGTAGCTCAAATATATAAATGTCTAGTACGTTGTGTAGTAGTTTGAATGGATAAGGCTCCCCATCATTTCCATCATTGTTTTAGAACATAATCTCAACCAAAAAGAATTACTTATAGTTTCTACAGGATTCACGACATTGAAGATAAACTTCAATCATGTTATTCATGAGAAATGTTTATTTTATGTCTTGAAAAAGCAATTTGCATGTCCAAGAGAGCATATAAAGTTACCATAAAAAATCATCAGTGAGATGTTGAGGTCTAATGGGCCTCCTAAGGAAAATAAGAAAATAATAGTTAAAATAATAAAATAAGAGTTGTAAATTTTCAAAGGGAAAGAAAGAAAACTATTTTTTAATCATATTTTCCACTTATCGCCTTATAGGTTTACTCAAATATCAAGTGTAGGAACTCATTGGATGCAGAATCAAATTTTGCATCCAACGAGTACCCACTATGCATAATTTTAATAGGCACACAGTGGGATAAACTAGAAATACATGAAAATAAATGTGTTTCTTATACACTTTTATTTTCATGTATTTCCACTCTATCCCATTGTGGGCCTATGAAAAGTATGCAGAGTGTGTGTAAGAAAAACATTACTTTTCATGTATTTCTAGTCTATCCCATTGTGGGTTTATGAAAAATATGTAGAGTGAGTACTCAAATGCAGAATTTGGTTCCACGTCCAATAAGTTCCTATAGTTGAGACTTGAGTAAACCTATAAGGAGATAAGTTAAAAATACAATTAACAAAAAGTACTTTTTTAAAAATTTCCCTCCAAAATTGTTTACCCTCATGGTTGACATCACCATCGTGAAACTTATTGGTTCTTTTAAAGTTGATGTTGATAGCACTTTTTTTGTTTTGAAGGTCATTTTTTATTTTAAAATTTATCTAATGAGTAGAAAAGTTGTACATGTGAAGATTATGGGACTTGTGCTGGCTGGAGAAGGTGTTTCTTGGTTTGATATTTATTCTTTCATTTTTGTTGTTGGTCTTGAGTAGGTTTCCTTGCTTATTCTTTGAGAATTGTCCCTATAGATTATCATGTAGAATCCTGTAGGATCCTAGTAGAAAAATCTAATAGGATTATTTTGCTTAAAAAAATGTAAAGTGAGATGGATCAGATATGGAAAGTGGTAGGTAAGATATGGATGAAGAGCATGGATGATTTTTTTTATAGGAAATGAATATGGGAATAATGAAAAACGATATGTAGGAATATGGAAATGCTTACTGTACTTATTGATACTAACTTTTGATTATTTTTTGTGCAGATGGTTGCAGTAATGAAATCCTTGGTACCCGCAAAGAAATAATGTTAGTGCGGAAAAAAAAATATTAACTTTTCTCTCTCTCTTTTTTTCTTTCTCAGATATGAGTCTGCCTCCATTGGAGGTTTTCACCCTCAAATCTATCCTAGATGCCTCTGGAAGGTTTTCATCCAGGATTTATTATTATTATTATTATTATTTTCTCTTAGATATGAGACTACCTCCATTGGAGGTTTTCACCCTCAAATATGTCCTAGATGCCTCTCAGAGGTTTTCATCCTGGAGTTTTATTATTTTTTTCTTATTTTTTTCATGTGGATGGATTGAGAACATTATTGTTATCAATCACATCCAAATTTTGTTTCCTCGCTATTTATCTGAATTCTTCTCTTGTCATGGGCTTACTGTAGGTATTTAGTTTTAACTCATTCACTAGTAGTGGTATCCCTTCTTCATGAATTTTTCTTATATGTAAATATCCATTATCATGACATTTTTCAATGATATAGGGCCCTAGCCACCTTGTCATCAATTTTCCCTTGAAATCCTTAAACCTTGAGTCAAATAGTAGATCCCTATCCCCTTCTTTGAATTTTTTGTGCTTAATATTCTTATCATGACAGTCTTTCCTTTCTTGTTGCACCACTTCAGTGTTGAAGAGTGCCTACATCATGTACTCATCTAATGCATTTAGTTGGTCCAATATTTCATTTTGTGCTAACTACAAATTCATGTCTAATTTAGTTGTTCTCAATGTATGATGCTCAATTTCTATAGGAAGCATGGCTTTCTTACCATAAACTAATTCAAAAGGGGTAAGCCATGTTGTAGTTTTCCATGTAATCTTATATGCCTAGACTGCTTCAATTGGCTTCTTTGACCAATCTTTCTTGTTCATGCTCATTGTTTTAGTGAGGACATTTTCTAGCTCTTTGTTTGTGACTTCAACTTGCCCATTTGCTTGGGGGTGGTAATGTGTTGAATTTATATGATGGATGTTATGTCCTCTCATGATTTATTCAACAAGCCTTGATGCGAATTGGGGACCTGATCTGTGACTATTTCCCTTGGATAACCAAACCTTGAAAATATGCATTCTTGTAGGAATGTTGTAACATTTGATTATGTGGCATCCTTCATGGATTTTACTTCGTTCCACTTTGTCTGATAGTCTGTGCATACCAGAATGTGATTCTTATGCCCCGATGGAGGATCAATTGGGGCTATTAAGTCCACACCCCACTTTTCAAATGGTTCTCATGATACTTGGGGCTGTAGAGACATCTCATTTCTCTTTGTTGGTTTTCCCATTCTCTGGCATTCATCACAATGTGAGGTATATTGTTAAGCATCTCTATGTAGTGTTGGCCAATAGTATCCAACTTGTAATATCTTATAAGCTATCCTCTTGGCTGCATAATGAACTCCACCTGGTTCATCATGACAAGCATGCAATATACTATGCACCTCATCTTCCCTTAAGCATCTCCTCAAAATATGATCTGGATATAATTTGAATAAATAGTCTGAGACCCCAGTGTAAGATGAACTTTTCCGGACAATCTTGCATCTCTCCCCATAGGAGAAATGTTGAGGAAATTTTTCTCTTGTAAGGTAATTTTCTATATCATCAAACCAAGGGGTTTGAATTGATATGGAAAACAAGTGCTCATATGGAAATTGGTCATAAATCATTCCCTCTTCAGTAGGAATGGTCAATCTATACAAGAAATCTGCAACCACATTCTGTTTTCCAGGATTATCAAGTCTTGTTAGATGAAATTGTTGTAATAACATAAATCATCTAATCATCCTACCATTAATATCATGTTTATTCATCAAGTATCTAATGGAAAATA
The DNA here is from genome assembly GCA_000966675.3 of Picea glauca. Taxonomy (NCBI): domain Eukaryota; kingdom Viridiplantae; phylum Streptophyta; class Pinopsida; order Pinales; family Pinaceae; genus Picea; species Picea glauca. Next base: position 35,468 of record JZKD02S1677328.1, read on the forward strand.
TGATTTTTATGCACAAAAACTTTATATCCTGTCACATAATGTATGAATTTATTGAGAGCATGCACTACTACTAAAAGTTATTTCTCTATAACAATATAATTCAGTTTTTCACCAATAGAATTCTTGCTTATGAAGTAAATTGCATAAGGTTTATTGTCTTCATCTTGTCCTAAGACTACTCCTATAGACTTGTCTGATGCATCAGTGTGAATGTGGAATGAAAGACTCCAGTTGGGGCCTTGTAAAATAGAGGCAGTTGTGAGTTTTTCCTTGATTGTTTCAAAAGCTTGTTGATAATTCAGAGTCCAACAATATTCCATATCTTTGCACAACAAGGTGAACAAGGGAGAAATGAGTTTACTGAAGTCTTTAATAAATCTCCTGTAATATCCTGCATGTCTTAGAAATTTTCTTACGTCTTTTGGATTCAAAGGGGTAGGAAGTAAGGTGATAATTCTGATCTTTTCTTTGTCTACTTCAATCCCTCTGGAGGACAGATAATGTCCTAAATCAATCCCTTCATTCATCATCATATTACATTTTTCATTGCTAAGGGATAGATTCATTTCTCTACATCTATGGAGAACCTTATATAGATTGTCCAAGGCTTCATCAAATGAATTTCCATAAGGGGTAAAGTCATCCATATAGATCTCAACCTTATCATGGATGAGTTCTGAAAAGATGGTGAGAATTGCTCTTTGAAATGTGGCTAGAGCATTACACAGGCCAAAAGGTAATACTTTGTATGAAAATGTACCCCATGGGAAAGTAAAAGTTGTCTTGTCTTGATCCTCATGGCTGATCTGAACTTGATTATATCACTAAAACCATATAGAAAATAAAAGTATTGTTTCCCGGCCAAGACATCCAAAACTTGGTCAATAAAAGGTAAAGGAAATTGGTCTTTTCTGGTAGCTTTGTTCAACTCTCGGTAATCCACACATATTCTCCATTTCCCATTCTTCTTTGGAACAATGACTAGAGGGGAGACCCGTTCACTGTCTGATATAGGATATATGAATCCAACATCAAGTAAATTTTGAAGTTCTTGTTTAACTATGTCTTTCATTGCAGGATTTATCCTTCTTTGTGGTTGCCTAACATGTTTGCAATCTTCTTTAATATAAATGTGGTGGGTATAGATAGAAGGATGGATGTCTTTCATGTCTTTATAATCCCATGCAAAATCTTCAATAGTTCCTTTTAGTACACCTATCAGTTTTTGTTCCTGCTGACTAGTGAATTTATTGTTGATTTTGAGTGCTTTTGCAAGGATGATTTATACTATTTTGACAATCGAATTCTCTATATTAGAAGTAAACCGATATATCCATAATTCAATGTTATTTTCTGCAGAAACTTCAGATCTAATATCATCATTTACCCCTTCTATTTTCATATCTTCCAGATATTGATTTTGCATAAATTTTTTAATGAAAGTGTCTTCATCAATTGTACTATCAGTCAAAGAAGTGTGAATTGTGTAGATGGGATATGAAGTGTTTTGTGTTAGGTCTTCTTCCTCTTCCACCCACATAGGCATAATTTATGTTATCAAGGGTTGGGCAGGGGGGTAAAGAACACTTTGTTTTTGGGAAAGGCCATCAATGATGGTCATATTTCCTTCCCTATATCCAATGTAGGCATCAATTGTGGCCAACCAAGGTCTTCCAAAAATTAGAGGATATCCATTGGACTGGGACTTGGGTTGAAGGACTAGGAAGTCAGTAGGGTATTCCCTAAAATCAATGAAAATTATGATATCTTCTGACACGCCTTCAAGATTGAATGTTGATATGTCTTCTAGTTGTAAGATAGTTGGGGTATTTCTCATAAATCCCTGAAGGTTGAGTCTTATCATAGTATCTCTTGGCATAATGTTGATTGCAACTCCTATATCAATAAGAGTATTATTTACTAGGATGTTATTAATATGGACATTTACTAAAGGACTCCCTGGATCCAAGTATTTAGGTACAATTATCTTTCCAAGCATAAGGTCAACTAGTTGTCCTACACCATTTATGGTTGTAACATGAACTAAATTGCAACAAGAACAAGCCAAAATATCACTTTCTCTTGGGGTAGGTTTCACTTGGGTACCTCACAACCCCCTTTCCTATATCTTTGTTTGATCCATGGGGGGCACTTCTATGATCAACTCCGCTAAATCCCACCATTGAATGAAACACTTTCTTGGTCACTGTTGTCAACATCTTGGTGCCACATAAGTATTCCCTAAGTTGTTTTGGAATGCTTGCTCATTGTTCATCCAAGCAAGTCATAGCGCAAAAGTCATGGATCGCAACGACACTTTGATGTCTTCTTTGGCCTCTCTCATCCAACTTCCAAGATGTTTCAATCCCTTCATCATTGAAACAATTCCTAGATCCACCTAGGATGACTTTTGTAAGAAAGGCCATTCCATTAACACTTTTTCCAACAAGCATTGCCTTTGTAACCGACCCACCTTCCAAACTATCATTTTCACTAAGTAGTCATCTTGTTGGTCTAATACACACTATCAAAGCCCTAAGGATCTTTCATGAAATTTTTCATTTTGGAATCCCCGATTGTGCGGCACTAGCTTGATTTAGACATAGTGGCTTAACCACCCTAAGCTTACTTGCAACGAAGCTACACCTCTTCACTTAGAAACTGTCCATGTCTTCATTCTAACCTATAACGTTAGCATTTCAACAAGTTCAATAACACAAAGGTCCAACATCCAACTACAACATTAAAACATCCCAAGCAATAAATTTAAACACTCAACTAATTAACACATTGCAAGGAACAACAACATCACACATATAAATAAACCACGACACGAGATGTTAATGAGGCACCCAAGGTGAGTGCCTAAACTTTATTAAAGAATAATGATACACCAGAGTACACAAAATATTTCGACCAATTTGTCGCAACCCTTTTTAGAAAAGTACAAATAGATTAAAGCATTATTGCCTTAATGCCACTCTACTTACACAAACCAACTTCTAAAGCACATGTAGGTCTCATTCTTCAATAGATTAGGTTTCCAAATTCTAAGTCACTCTCTCTTCCAAACCCTCGAATTAGCACCCTCTTCAATACAAAACTCTTCAACTTTGTCTTAGATGGTTTGCTCAATGCTCACATCCTCCTTTTATAAGGAAGGTGCCTTAACTAATTTCCCCCTTTTGGGGTGCCTTTCACCATGCATGATGCCAAGAAACATGAAACTAGCAATCACCCATATCAAGCCATCCAACAACTGCAACCATATCCTCAAAACCCTCCATGACCATAAATCAAGGAATGTTCAGCCACTTGAGACCACATTCTCCCAAAAATGTGCCAGCCACCCAAGTCATCCTAAGTCTCTTTATAAAGGAAACAATTTAAATCTTGCAAAGTTAAACACTTCTACCAAGTCATCCAACAACTAGGCGTGTGTCATCTAACTTTGTCACCTACTTGCCATGACTATAATGCTTTCCTAAATGATCAACTAGGGGTGCCTAATGTCATTTGAAGGCAAAATCCTTATAGGGGGTGATCATAGAGAAGAGCCAATCATCAAATACAATTCCCCCAAATTTCAAATAAGCAAATACAATTCCCCCAAATTTGTAATTTGGAGTAGCACCCATTGTTCTCAACTAAGATATTCCCTAGCATGCAATTCATTTTTTTCTTTTCAAAAATAATGAAGACATCCACTCCCTAGTAGCATAATTATGTCGAATTGAACCTTTCCATACTTAAATTTGACCAAGAATTTGATTCACTAAATTCCCCTCAAATTCAATTCATGACATACAAAAACCATACACGACAAAAGCAATAAACTTTTAACTTTAAAATGAAAATTGAATAATTATAAAATCAAAATGCACTTATGTTTATAACATGGAATCATCAAAATGTTTGATAAATAAGGTTCATTACGAGGTTTCTCCATTTAGGGACCTCTTTTAAGCGTGCACTCCGAGAAATTTTAAATATCATTGGTATGTTTGTTCATATTAATGATATGCATACTTCTATTTTTATTTTTTAATTGGATTTTTCCAACACATTTTTTTCTTAATCATATATAATCTAAATCCAAATTCATGCATATTAACTATGGTGCACTCTATGGTTTTTCTCTCATCACTCAGCAATGACCCTGCTACAAGAGCCAACAACAAAAGTTATTTATTTTTTCCCTAGATGATTCTACTACAGTAACAACCACCCTTCTACTTGGTGCCTTCACTAACACAATTTCTCTATTTTTTAATATTTTTCCTCACAGAGTAATTCTTTATTTTTGTTACAATGTCTTACCCAAAACACATGCTCAACCTTCCCCTCCTCCTCAATGGGATGGTTTGTATTGGTGCATGTGTGTGAAACAATAGTTGGATATGTGTTCCACGTATGGTCTTGGAATTGTTTCAATGGTTATTAAATGTCCTCTCCTCCTTGTGTGTTATCCCACATTGGTTGTGAGCACTAATCCATGATAATATATAACTCCCAACATACCATGAATTTGATTCCAATAGGAGGAAACCATAAAGGATTGGTGTCTCCTATTAACATAATCGTTGATTCATTGTAGGGTGAGTATGTTTTGTTTCTCAACCTTCCCCTCCTCTGTGGAACGTGTTGTGTGGGTGCATGTGTGTGAAACAATAGTCAAATACACCTATCTTGTTATGTCGTGGAATTGCTTCTACAACTATAAAATCTCCTCTTCTCTAGTCATCTCCACTAGTCATAATTTTCATGTATTTCTTAATAAACTATCACATAAAATTATTAATTGTCTTTCTCAAATCAATGGTTGTTGATAACAAAATTATTTTCAAGGTTGGGAACTCTCCCCTTTTGGTCTAACCCCTAACCCCTCCCTCAAATCAATTTCCTTTTCACACACTCTCAATTATCTTACTACTCTATACCTCGTTAGCCTACTTCAATGTCTCTCTTTAATTATCATTAAAAGTCAATAGGGGATTTTTTTTCAAGGCTGAGGATTGTTAGATTTCAAGGTTACTCTAAAAGTGTTTACACTATGTTTAGGGATGCTTCATGATATTCGAGGTACATGGTGTATGATTAGTGTGTGGGGGGTTTGTGATGGATTTTAACATGGGAGATGGTTTGTGATGGATTTTCACATTGGAGATGGCTTACTCAATGATTGATTGACCTTAGTTGGGTGTGTGCATGATATTATTCCCTAGGGAATTGGAGATTAACTAACATCTTTGGTGATGTTCTAAATGATGGTCACATGGAGATGGTCACTTTCTTGGATAAAGCCTAACTTAGGATGAGGAGCAACTTTCATCCTGTAGGAGGTAATTGGGCCCTAGACAACATATAGTAGCTTGGATGCTTGCATCGAGGCTTGGAGTTGGCTCAAGAATGTCTGGGTTGCGATAGTGTTCATGTAGGGGGAGTGTTCCGAGTGGAGTACATGGCTTAGGAGGATTTTTGGAATCTTCTTAGGCTTGTAGGAGCATTGGACACACCTCGTGGAGAACTCTTGCATTTGGAGCTTGCTTACAAATCACATCACCTTGAAGCTTAACATGTGTACCCTTGGAGTGTAGTGCTCCACGGAACCTACATGGGTTATTTAATGTAGCTACTATGGGCATTAGACCACACATGTATTGTTGGTCTCCTTTACCGCTCATATATATAGAGGAAGGAGAGAATTTTTCACTCACTCATTCATTATTCACTAATTATTATCACTCTTGTGTTAGATATGTGACTAAGAGGAGTGCACCTCTCTCTCTCTCTCAGAGTTGTTAGGGTTTATTGAGCTTGTTGGAGCATATTGAAGACTAGACTTAGGGTTTCATCCTTTGGACATTTGGAGATTAGGTTTTTGAGATGAAACCCTAGGTGATACTTGTTGAAGTGAAGAAGAAGAGGAGATGTATTGTCTTGGAGGACATGATTGTGTGGTGCATGTTTGTTGGATCCCCTTGATGTAAGCTAGGGTTTTCTTGGTTTTCCCTAGTTAGGGTTTTAAAGAGATAGAGGATTGTACTAGCCTTGTGATAAGGCTATGGTACGTACATAAGATTCATCTTTATCTATTTAATGAAGTTTCTAGTTGTCCAATACTATTCTTATTATAGATTTGATTTTCATCCATCTATATTCTTCATGGTTTTTAATTTCCAGTACTACATGTCTTGCTAATTTGACATAAGTTAAGGGTGAATGTGTTAAGTGATTTAACATTATAATTTAATAATATAAGGGTAGAATGCTTTTTGTATTTAAAGTTTGTCATAAGTATTTTTCGGATTTGTTATATGCATGACAAGATTTCCATAGAGAGACAAAACTTATTGGAACACTTCGGTATCTTATCTTTTGAATTGCCTCATGGATTGGGGTTGTCAAGGGTTGAATTGTTATGCATTTTTGTTGTTGTTTTGTTTATTTTTCATAATATCCCTAACGCTGAAAATTCACAGGGTTGAGATCCAAAAAACCTTTGGGAGAGAGGTGAAATTTATGATTTGCATTAAAACCATTTTGTCGAAAAATTTGTTTATGGTATCAAATAATTTGTGGCTAAGATCACACTAGGTGTAAGAGGAAGCTTGTATTTCAGCTAAATATTATCTGAGAGAGACACTTGACCTTGTTTAAGGTTGTTGGGTATGATACCCTAGGTTGCTTGGGAGAAGCACTTGAACCCTAGAAATGGTTATGTGTACTTCATATATTGTTGATTTGTGCACTTTAGGACTTGTTCAAGATGTGTAGTAAAGTGATTCTCATTCTTAGAGAGTGTGACAGGTTGAATGGAGATTTTGATTTTGTTCCTTGGAAGTTGAGACTCTAGTGACTTATGGAAGAAGTCGATATTTGGAAGCATGTGTTGAAAGAGATTTGACAACCTATCAATAAAGCACAGTTGGTTTTTCATTGGAAGAATGAATCCAAGTTGAAGAGAATCATTCTTTATTTTGTAGAGCATCATTTCATCTCACAGATTGCAAATAAGAAGATAGGTAAGAAAATGTTTGAATCTTTGGTTGAATTGTTTCAAAACTCTTATGCTTCTCAATAGATGATATTGTGAAACCAATGTTCAACCATATGAGCAAGATAGATAATATGGTGAGTTTCTTAACTAGGATTAGTGAGATGAAAGATAAATAATCATTAGAACAATGGTGGAGATCAGGGGTTGGTGTCCACTTCCTTAAAAGGACTTGCTCCTTCCTAGATTCCTTTTCTTCAGGGTATTTCTACTCGAAAAACCTTTCCAAAGTTCCCAAACCTCTGGGTTGATCTTGTACAAGAAGAAATCATATTGCAAATTTGTTCAAAGCAGAAGTGGGAAGTAGATGCTATTGGTCTCATCGAAAAGACAAAGAAGGGTAGTTAAAAAGGATACAAGAAGAAGGAAGGGTTAGATATAGGAAAAAGGGACTTGAATAAGGTGATGTGTTTCTTATGTCGTAATATGGGACAGTACGCCAGACAATGTCCATTGAATAAGGGAAAAAATATGAAACAAGTTACATCTAACACTATAGCATGAGTAGAGGAGGATCCCTCTTAGTTTGAGACTGTATTTTCCATGGAAGCTTGTTTGTCCCCTAACATTGTGTTTAATGTTGGATTGTATGTGAATAGTGGAGTTTTAAGACATATGGCAAAGGTATAATCTTTATTCAATAGGTTTTGGGAGCAAGAGGGATGCATAAGTGTGGATCTTAGTGATAGTGATACCTATCATGTGAGAGGAGCTAGCTCCATTTCCTTTCAAATGCCTTCAATTGATGTTCTTAAGTTGTATAATGTTCTATTTACCCCTAGTTTGAAGAAGAATCCTCTTATAGTTTCTTGTATCATAGATGTATAGTGGAGAGTTTCCTTTGAGGGACAATAATGCACCATCAATGATTGTAGTCTTGCTAGTCTAAGGACTTTGGCTAGAGGGATAAGAGAGGATGGATTTTATAGGTGCTTGTTGATCCAGTGGCACATGTACATTCCATTGAGAGGCTAGATGAGGCTCAAGAGTATGTAGGATCACCCAATTCTTCAGTGAAGGTGAGTATACCTCCTAAGAGATATACCAGTAATGTTGCATTAGTTTCTTCCATCTATGTGCCTTCCAATTTTCTTAAAGACAAGAGGTGTGATACATTGATGGAGGATGATGCTAAGTTTGATACCATGTTTTCAATTGATGAGTGTATTATATAGTACACATATAGGGCTGGTGGATTCTCTCAAATAGAGGGAGTTGACCTTGATGTTACTCTTGCTTCAAGATTCCTTTGGGGTGAGGGAGTTGACCTAGTTCAGGGTGTTTCAGTTGCTGGAGGATTTGATTTCCATGAGAGGGATTATCATGTCATATATTGGTGATATCCTTGCATGGATTGTTACCTATACCACAATATTCATATTTCAGGATCGAGAAGTTGACTTATTCAAATTTCTATCTTTGTGATTTTGATAGATGTGATCCACTTGTCTTGGTCTTGTATGGAGATGAGATTATCTATACAAGATGCCTTGGATAAATCATGATGTGTTGTTTGAATATTTTGGTCCATGATGTTGACTTGAGAAATGTTGGGGTTTGGTAGGTTTCTTATGTTTCAAAGTTATGTTCCTTCATATTCACAAGTGGTCAATATTCTTTAGAGGATCGAGATGTTGTGATGCCATGGGTGACTATTCCTTTTAAGAAATAATGGTTGATCCCAAGATTGTAGGAAATACAAATTTGAAAGTAGTAGGTTTTGGTGGAGTTGTAGAGGGATTTGATAGGTGTTGGTGAAAACATTTTTCTCATAAAGAGGGAGTGTTGGCATTTTGAGGTTATTTCGAAAGTGTTTACACCATGTTTGGGGGTTCTTCATGAGATTTGGGTTACATGGTGTATGTTTATCCCCTAGATGGTCCATGGTGTATTTGTACATGGGAGATGGTCCATTGTGGATTTGCACATTGGAGATGGATTACTCAGTGGTTGATTGACCTTAGTTGGGTGTGTGCATGGTATCTTTCCCTGGGGCATTAGACATCTCTTGATAGATTTAGTGACGTTGTACATGATGGCCACATGGAGATGGTCACTTGCTATGAGAACACACTACTTAGGTGAAAGATCATTTTTCATCTCAAAGGAGGGAATTGAGCACTAGAGAGCACAAGGTAGCTTGGATGCTTGCATGGAGGCTTGGAATTGGCATAGGGACACCTAGGTTGTGATAGTATTCATGTAGGGGAGTGGACCCAGTGGATTACATGGCTTATAAGGATTGTTGGATTCTTTGGAGACTCATAGGAGAGTTGGACACACCTCATGGAGCACCCTTGCATTCAGAGCCTTGTTTATGGACGACATCACCTTGGAGATTCACATGTGTACCCTTAGAGTGTAGTGCTCCACATGTGTGGTCCTATATGTGTTATTGTATGTTGCTTATAGAGGCATTGGACACATATGTATTCTTGGCCTCCCTTCTCTTATCTATATATATACATATATATATATAGGAAGGAGAGAGTTCACTCATTCATTCATCACTAGTTCTTATTACTTCTATTAGATATATGACTAAGAGGAGCACACCACTTCTCCTTTATCTCTTAGATATTATGTGCTTGGACTCTCTCCTTAGGATTCTCTAGGGTCTCTGGAGCTTGTTGGAGCATCTTGAATACTAGGCTTAGAGTTTCATCCCTTGGATATTTGGAGATTAGGTTTTTAATATGAAACTCTAGGTTGTACTTGTTGAAGTGAAGAAGAAGTGGAACGTCTTGCCTTGGAGGACATGCTTGTGTGATGCGTGCTTGTTGGATCCCTTTAGTGTGATCTAGAGTTTTCTTGATTTTCCCCAGCTAGGGTTTTGGAGAGCTAGATGATTGTACTAACATTGTGATAAGGCTATGGTATGTACATCAACTTCATCTTTATATATATTAATGACGTTTCCAATTGTCCAATACTTGTCTTATTTCACATTTTATTTTCAATAATTTGTATTCTTCATGGTTTGTAATTTCCAGCATTATATGTCTCATTGATTTGACATAAGTAAAGGGTGAATACGTTAAGTGATTGAACATTATAATTGAATAAGATAAGGGTATATTTCCTATTGTATTTACAACTATAGTAAGTGTTTTAAGATTTATTATATGCATGATAAGATTTCCCTATAGAGATAAAACTTATTGGAATACTTTTGTATCTTATCTCTAGATACCTAATGGATTGGAGTTGTTAAGGGTTGAAATATTGTCCATTGTTGTTGTTGTTTTGTTTATATTTCATAACAACACCAAGGATAAAAATCCATAGGGTTAAGATCCAAGAACCTCTAAGAGAGAGGTGAAATTTCTAACTTGCATTAACCATTTTGCCGTGAGATTTTTATAGGGACTCTACTTTTTTAGGTTACAATTCTATTTTAAACCAAAATTATTAGGTTCATAATCACTCTCATTGCTATGATATAATGTTGGTTTTTCCCAAGCACACACTTTCAAAAAACTTGTACAATTCATTACACAGATGTACATATTTTCTCAAACCGAGAGTTGTCAATATCGAATTTACTTTTTGGGTCAAGTGCTCTCTTCCTTCCCTTTAATCCAAACTTCTTTCTCACACATTCACTGACATCTATGCCTTTACACCATGTTGAATTTTCATAAGAGTACACACAAAATGGGGTATTTTGTAAACTTGTATAACTCACCATGCATGTATCCATGTGTATCAATGTAACAGGGCTCACAAGTAAGGATGGAATTTGACAGGTGAATTAATTTGCCCATCACAAGGCAATTTTCCTACCAAATACGATCATACCTATCAACAAATTTTGACAAAATGAGTAATATGTTTAACAAATGTGTTATAACCATCAAATTTGACAAGTGGAATTGATTTTAAATTCCAACCCTTCTTATGATTTAACCTCGCCAACTCATAAGTTTGACTTGGATCAAGCATGAAACAATTTTCTCCAAATCAGGCCAATTCAAACTCAATTTAATTAAGTTTGACTTGTATTAATAGACTTTCATAATTAATCATTGAGTCAAACTCCCAGTCACAATTAATCGTTTGACTTGCAGTCACAAACTATCGCAATTAATCGCTAAGTTAAACTCTAACTTGCAACCAATTGAAACTTTGACTTGCTTTCACCAACTCAAACTCACCCATATTTTTGTAAAATCCCCACAAACATGCCCAAATTTCCTTAAAAACCCTAGGCAACCACCTATATTTCTATAAAAATACCAAAATAAGCATTTATTGAATATCAATAGAAAACTTTATTTTCATCAAAACATGACTTTTTCTTTATATTTGTGTACTTGTCAACTTTTCTTGAGTTTACCCATTTTTTTATCAATCCAAATCAAATATTGACTCTTTTTCCTTCCTCGGTTTTTTCTCAATTCCAAGTCTTGTAACTATGTGATTTATAAATTGGATCCACTGGTGAGGAATGATGAATTTTTACCCGTGACCAAGGTTACATTCTCGTGAGGACATGGGCATTCAAACCTTGAGGTTTCCACGAACACCCTTGAAGGTAGTGGTTAAAGGTGTGAGGCTTGCATTGCACTCCTCATCCACATATAAGTGGATCAAATATTTCCATATTTCCATCCTTAAGGCTAAACACTAATTGTTACAGCCCCATTATGGCCACAATTCATGTAATAATATAGCTATGAAGGTTCAATTTCCATGAGGAAATGGGCATATAAACCTTGAGGTTTCCACAAGCACCCATGAATGTAGTGGTTAAATGTGTAAGGCTTTCATTGCACTCTCCATGCACGTATAAGTGGATCAAATATCCCCCTCTTTCCATCCTTAAGACCATACATTAACTGTTATGTCCCCATTATAGCCACAATTTATGTAATAATATGGGTATGAAGATAAAGAATGGAATCGGGGCTCCTCCTATCTACTCACGGTGAGGGTTTTCCCTAGTTGTTAATCATACATGATGAGAGGAGACACTTTTCTCACACACAGTCTAAGAGAGACATGAATCCACATGGGTCTGTTGTGGGATCGTAGCTAGCTCACAAGTTGGATTTCTAAGTGATTTTGAATCTAAGATGGGAATGGATTCGAGCGTAGGACAGTGAGATGAGTGCACAACCTTATAAAAAACGGCTATCAATTCCATGAAGAGAGACAAAACTTGTCACAGCCAGCCACATTTCATTAAAAACCATAAAAATATCTACTCATTGAGCAACAATCTACGAGGCCAAAGAGAAATGCATTATTGTTCGTAGACCACATTTTGATTGGGAAGTTCATGGGAGTGTGACCAAACATTGAAACTCTAGTGTCTTGGATTCAAAGTCAATAGTTAGCCATTATTTCAAGGATAAATCTCCTATGATTTGGGCTAGAAGATCACACAAAGCATGCACCCCGAGAACCAACTCTATCCAAAAGAAGCAGTTAAGAGAACATAATTAACCAACTACTAATGAGAAGAAAGATGACTAACTCGGATCCTAACGTTTAGAGAAGATCCCTTGCGCAAATCCATGCTCCAATATTTCACTCCAAATATTTTCTTTGACTACCTACACATAAAGAGAAAGAACGTTGCAAAGTAGGCAGTTGCAATAGCTAACTCTTAACTATACTAACTAGGATCAAGTATGTTAGTTTCAATATAATCAAATGCATAGATATTACAAAAGTAAATCGAAAACATAATATTGGGACGCGAAAGAGAGTTCTCATTATATTAATAGTATGAAATCAAAGGATGATACACCCCGAAACTATTGCGACACCGCTCAGAACCAATATCCAGATTCCTCCACCCGAGCCATTGAAGATGTCTCGTACCTTATGACTCCTCGCTCTAAACAAGTCAAGGAAAGAGAATGAGTTTCTTCTTGAATGAGATGGATGAGTGATCCAGAATCAGATCCAGGAGGCTTCCCAGGTCTAGAAAAGACTCAAAAATGAAAGTTCTCGTAATTGAATGAAACCAATTTCATTGCGACAAGCCCGTCACACTGATTCCGACCATATATTTACTTTCTCAAACAGACATTGTATGCGAGAGTTATCGCACTCTGACCGTTTTCCCAAATAGCTAAAAAGTCAACAGGTCCACTGGAAAAAGTCAATGATGATGTCAGCATGACGTCATCATGCTGACATGTGGCAACACAGGCAGTAGGGTGACTAGGCAGTGACAGGGACCAATACAGCATTGACAAGTGGCATCATTGATGACCAATGAAAGAGTGCCACATGGCCCAGACATGGGCTGCCACGTGGAAACCCATCACTAGTTTGAATGGCAAAATTATTTTGGAGTTCATTGGGTTCAACCCCATGACCTATTAGCAGGGCAAGCGATTTGGTAAAGGTCTGATAGCCAACACGCCACAAGTGATTCTTGTTTAATATAACCCACATTGAAATATTTAAAGTGTTGTAATGTTTTAGTGGAGGCGGAAAGGGGTTGGGGCTAAGCCCCAGCCCGGGGGTTCTATTAATACATATTATATGACCACAATAAAGGGGCGGGCGCCAGAGCATAACCACCAGTGCAGCAGTTGTAGCACCTATCCACCATTCATTTCGGAGGCTGTGACCATGACCCAAGGCTTATGGTTAGGGCGCGGTCCCTTCATTTAATGCCATATGACCTATATTTTCGGAAAAGGGCCTGGCGCTTGGCCACCTAAGTTGCATGTGACCTCAATCTGGAGCACGCGCCTAGACCTAGGGGCTATTTTTGAATTTTGGTTGCAGAAGTGGGTTTTTGACCATATTATAGTGGATTTTTGTTGATTTTATGCCTGTTAATGGAGATTTCTGCCCATTTTGGGGGGATATTGGGCCCTTTTTGAGGCCATATCTTGGGAGGAAGTTGGGGGATGATAACCAACTTCAGATATATATAAACCAAGCCTTCTTGAGGCCATGGAAAAAGATTCAGAGAAGAGTTATGCTGAAGGAAATCCAAGCCAAAGCCATTTTTATGCAAGGAAGTTGTTGAGGAGCGCACCTTTGCGAGCCATTTCTGGGAGCTTCGGTTGTCCGTTTTGAGTGTCGTTTCTTATGTTGGGTTCTAGAGATATGGGAGAACAAGATCAGATCATTCTTGTAGCCTTATTGCACTATTTTGATGTACTTATTGAGCTTTGAATAGAAATAAATAAGCCTCACCCACTGAGACAAAATCCCGGAGATGTAAGCGAGATTACTGAACTCCGTTATCACTTCTCTTGTTATGGTTTGTTGTTCTCCATGCTATTGTTCAGATTTGTATATTGCTTTATGGATGTGATATATTCTCATATCTTCTTCCTCTTTCATTAAGCTTCTTAAATGGTAAATAAACAAATGCATAATAACTCACCCATAGTCATTTAAAAGATCATTTTCGAATTAATGAGAAAGATGCTTGAAACAAGAATTTCCATAAATGAAGGGGAAAATCTTAAAAACTCAAGGAATGGGCTTGCAGACTGAGTGAAAATTTGTTAGCATAATGATGCTTCTATGGATGCTTCCTCTCCTCTACCCAATGGCATGTATTTATACTTCAAAAATTCATTCGGAGTAGTTATACACGGGATATAGGAGGCAATGAACCAGAGAAACCCATGAACTACGCCCGAAAATTTGTAATTTTATATTTTTTTTGTGCCAAATAAATGCATACACTAGTTGCAAAAGGGAAATGAACAAATACAAAATTGTATACATGAGTTGTTAGTGCATAGGGAGCGTATGACTAGCCATAAGAACTTTTTAAAAAGAATCTAAAGAGGAAATGGGGGGGAATTAATTTTGCAAGTGGGAAATGGACTTAAGATTCACGCCAACAAGTGCATCCATGCAATGATGTGGAAAAAGATGCTATAGAAATTTCCCCCTAATGTGTGATCTCGAAAGGGAAGCTAATGACCGAAATACATCATATAATCTAGGAGGATATTGCATAGTAGGCCCAAGTAGAGTTTACCAATCACCTGACCAAAATGGAACCTGCAAAAGAAATCAAGTATGAGACTACTCTTTTTCTCAGTAGGGCATACATATGTTCAAGAGTGGTGAAAGCATGGCCGCCAAATCAAGTACAATGTGGATCCATAAAATATGTATATAAGTAGTGATCATGGCCACAAAAAATGAGTACACAATGGATCCATGTCAAAATAGATCATAGCCACGAACAGATACACATTGGATCTATGTCTCAAAATCATAAGAGAACAATTGCAATCAAAGATATGAACAAACTGATCATCCTTGAGTACCAATGTCATGTAAAGGAGTGGTATTGTCCAATGCAACTCGGATAGGAGCATAAAAGAGGTGATGCTACTACATACGCAAGGTCTTCAAAACATGTTGCCAATGGTACAAGTCTACACCATGTGGATAGATAAGCTTAAGTTCACATAGTGAGACACCATTTGATTATCAGTCATTGTTGTATATCATTAACAAATGTGAGACAACCCACTGATAATGATAATGGGCATCAAGGTACCTAGTACATCCTAGCAAGTGTGAATGAATGAGATGGTGTCAAAAACTTGTAGAATATATCCATCGAGGGACATTGATGTAATCCCACTTTCAATAGTGAGGGAACCTGCCAATGATGATTGTGATCCCCAAGGTACTAAAATGACTCTAGATGTTGATCCTAGAGAAAATGAACCGAAGTCAATGGGAAGAGATCCAGTGGAAGGAGGGAATTAATGCATTCCCCATCATACAATACAAGAAACAACAGAAGGCAAAATATTTGGAAGGACTCGGACAAAATATTGGATGGGCACACCACCGGGTACATCTCTCACATGCACCAGATAGAATAGCCCATGGAAGAGACGCTATGAGAAATGGTCAATAATAAAAACTATTGATAGAGGTGAGGAATTCAACCAATGAAGAAAATGGAATCCAAGGTACTACACGAATCCCAAAGTGAGAATAAAGGTCTTGATGTCGAACACATGGGAAACTACTCAATCAACGGCCAATGATGGAATGTTATATGTTGAGCACAAGGTAACCTATCGATGATGAAAATACGCCCAAGGTGATACTCGAGGTCAAACTCTCAATTATATGTGTTGAAGTCGATAAGATTCGACCTTCCAGGAAGAATTCAATGGGGACCTTACATACTAGCATGAGTATAAGACATAGATTCTTGTTGATTTTGAGAAGTAATTGACACAGGAAGGTCGACATGAAAATTCAGGAATTATGAGGAGTTGTCGACGCAGGTTAAACCTTCCCTCGAACAAAAGCATGACACATAAGTGACTTGGGAAGCATAGACTCAAAAATGAACAATGACATAAGTCTACGACACAAGAGGCATCAACAAAATCTCCATAGTGACTAGAAGAATAATCAGTCTAAGGAGTAAAGACTAAATGAACAAGGTTTAGTGTCCTAAACTCATACTAAAAACCCAATCCATTTGAGACAAAGACCCAAAATTTAGTTCAAGGGTGACATGATTGTTGCCAAACTAAAAACTTGACTCTTTCCCATCCTCCTTTTTATATTTGATTTTTTTTGTCTTTTTCATGTTATAAGATCCTAAAAAGGAATAAAAGAATCATATGATATAGTGGAGGAAACAAGTGTCACGGGAAAGAAAACTAATTCCAAGCGCAAGGAACATGGGCAAGATATGGACACTCGGGAGATGTTTCCTCTAAGGATATAGGTGTCAAGTCGCAAAGGAAATTAAATGCAAAGGCTAGCAACTAAAGAGAATGCATAAGAAATAGGTTAAACGACATCGAGATGAAGTCAGCATTAGACTCAAAAGAGAAAGCGGGAAAATGCAATGCAACATTAGAACTTAACACATAAATATGGGAGCCCCACAGGTATTGGCCAGAAAAAGATTGAGAAGAAGTTATAAGGATTCATCGCAAAGTCATAGTGAGACTAAACAAGGCTCCCGAGCTTATGAAAATACTTCATCACATGTCATGAATGGTAGGCTCTACCAAAATACTTCAGCCATGAATGGTAGGCTCTTCCACATAAATTACAACACTTCTAAATGAAAAAGAAATATTTGTGTCACAACTCAGTGGAGTCGATCCTGAAACAAAATTAACCAAGAAACAAATAATGCAAAATGCATGGAGGGAAAAATCTAACCTATATCCTAGTTTTGAGGGAGTTACCTGTCAGAAAGGATCGACGTGCAAAAATGCTAAAGAAAAACGTCTCCAAAGTCCTATATATATGACCAAAAACACTCACCCAAAAGTTAATAAATCCAATATATAAACCTCTAATAACTTGTGCTCTGAAATACAAAACTTGAAAACAACAAACCCTAAAAACATAATATGGTACAAAGAACCACACAGCCTTGCAGCTTATGCATAGTAATTCTTTCAATAGAGCCCATTGCTAGTCTCAGGCCAAGGGTTTCTTCGGTAGTCAACCTGTAAAGTTTCCAGTTCAGGGAGAAATAACAATGTACAATGCATGCCTTCCCATGGTCTACCATCTGTAATCATGGCTTCAAGGATAATCTCATTCGAAGGAAATTTAACATCCAAAAAATCATGTAAACTAGGACTCGATGACTCACAAATACTAGGGCTCGAGGTCTCACAAACAGTAAGATTGGATTCAAGAGGAAATTCAAGATCGCTCGGGACAATAGGGAAACGTAAGGGATCTTGTGCCCCCATTGGATAAATCACATGATCAAATGTCGAGAGCTTGTCGCGAGAAGGCAAACATGACTATAAAGGCTCATTCCTAGAAGCAATTCAACATCGAGGGTATGACGCCACATAATTCACCTATGGTGGGGTATAGTATACTTGAATACTAGGAACATACAAAGGGGTAACCTGAGATAACTTCGAATTAGGATGGTGATTATCAAATGAAAGATGATCAATAGTGACAATACTTCCATTGTGAGGAAAATGCATCACACGAAAGAGCATAGACACCACAATGTTCATAGCATATACATAATCACACCCATGAAGCATATTGAAATCTAAAGGACCTTGCACCACTAACATATCGACTAGGACATTCTTCCTATCTAACGTGATAGGCAACTAAGGAAGAATCCCAAAATATTCACTAGGTATTCTGTTGAAATCTAGCATCTCACTGGTAGTTGACACAATCTTGGGAGACGCCAAAGTTTGTCAAGTCAAGGAGGATAAAATGTTTCTGGAAGCTCCTTCATCTACAATACATCAGTAAAAAAAAATTGAATTAACTTCAACCCTTTATTTGGAAGGGTGCAGAAGAAGGAAGGTGAGGATCAACAAGATTACTCCAATTAAAGGAAACCATCCTTGAATTAGGAGGGAGCATTCTCGAAAGGAGCAGAAAGTCCCCTTTTTCAGAGGGTACTGAACTGGAAATGCTAAAGACATGGTCAAAAGATACATCATTGCCCAAAATAAGAGTGGGATAGGTCCAAGATTTCATTGGCTAGACCATTTTTGTAGACTCGGCACTCTCCAAGGGAAGAGTGGGATCGACTGAAGATTGCATCAGCACGACCACTTGGGTAGACTCGTCACTCTCCAAGAGAAGAGTGGGATCGATTGAAGATTGCATTGGCTCTACCACTTTCACAACCATTGGCTGTATAGGTTGAGAAAAAACATGGTCAGTACACACATCACCCCCCAAAAGAAGAGTGGGATCGATCAAAGATTGCATCGGCTCGATCACTTCATTAATCAATGGTTGAATATGTTGCTAGTAAACCTAAGTTGATGCGAGATCAGAAGGACCTTCATACAGGGACCACACTCTTAATACCTCAAGAATAGCCAGACATAGATGATTAAGGTGATCTCCCTTTCAAAGTTTACAGGGGAACTTAGGCTTACATCCTATTTATCTAGGTTTCTCAGTAGTATTGATGCCCCCATCATGACTTGCATTGGTTGGTGGATTGCCCCCAGTATGACTCAAAATGGCTAGTTGTGTATGACTTGCAGTGACTAGCTTCTTTCCGTCAGCATGACTTGTAGAGGTCGGTTGCATGTCTCCAACATGACTCACAGAGATTGTTAACCTATCTATAGTATGACTTGCAGTGATTAGACTCGTGCCCCTACCATGACTTGTAGAGGTTGGTTGCTTGTCTCCAACATGACTTGCAGAGGTTGATGACTTTTATCCAGTATGACTTGCAGTGACTGGACTAATGCACTCAAGATGACTTGTAAAGGTTCGTTTCTTGTATCAAACATGACTTGCACAAGTTAGTTACTTATTCTAATTATTATTGCTTTTCATTATTCTTTTATATTTCTTGTTACTAGTAGCTAGACTTTCACCAGATGAGGCAGAAGGAGGAGGAATAAACTTCATTGATGAAGAAGGTAAAGGATTAACATCAATGTGATGCCCATGAAATAAGGTGCTTATCTGAGAAGCATCAGGAGCATTAGAGACATTCGAAGTGGTGTGCAACCAAACCAATAGTCCTACATTCAAACGAGGAATGTTCAAAGTGGCTACTAAGGGGGCACCAACAGTTCCAAAGAAAGGAAAAACATAAGAATCCCCTTGGGAAGGCATCCTTTGGTTGGTATCCTCAAGAAATTTAGCCATGACATTCTTATGCACAAGTTTGTCCCTTGTGATATTGTTCATGTCTGAAAGAGTCTCATACACCATCTCTGCAAAATAGTGGTATAAAACCCACGCCTTCTAGGAGGCAGCTCCACACTTTCAAGTGAAAAATCAAGGGTCCTTCTCAATCGACAGAGTAATTGGTCGGCCACCTTGAACCAATGGTCCAAAAGTGGTGGTAGAGACATAACCTAAGCCAACTACACAAAGAAGCACTCCACTAAAAAGTCCTAAGAGAAACAACACAAACAAACAACTTCCCCAAAACTGTATCCCAGGTGGATCAGGGCTTGAATCCAAAGCAGTGAGAAAATTAGAAAGGCACCTTCTGGGGGTCGATACAGGTTGATTAAGTCTCGATACCAACCAAAAACGAAGTGAGAAACAATTACAATAACCTGTTCGCAACATTCACCAATGCTGTAAGTGTCCTCATGAATACGAACACCATCTAAAGGAGTCGAGGCAACGATCTATCGTCTATCCCAGGTACCACGATATTTCCCCTCATAGTCACTTGTGTGGAACCTAGGAAAGGAAACTATGGTACCAATTTGCAATCAAATCATGGGGGGAACCATCATTAGTCAGAAATGCACGTATAGGTAGGGTAACAAATTCTGAAGCTCCAAAAAGCACTAGCACCTTAGGGGGCCAAGTGGTACTCTAGAAACCCCCAAATACGCAACAATCCACAAATGTTCAAATAAGTGGAAGAGGGGATATCTCTTTCACTTATTTTTACGCAACCTAAGATTTGAATCCTATGTTAGAGGAGCTTCCATGGAAACACCTATGAAATATTAGATTTTATCGCTTGTTAATCAACAATATATGTTTGAGTTTGAGTAGCCTTGGAGATTTAACTCTCTAGTCATGTTCCAAGGCCCTACACCCTAGACTAATTGGTGCTACTATAAACAAAATTAATCTAGTTAATTTTAATTAAGCGTTTGTTTTAATGCTTGTTCTTTACTCGGGGTATGGAAGTGAAAATAATGATGTAGTGTACCCTTCACTACCCAGGTTCACCCAACCTCTCGAGTTTTACATTCAATACATGAATTTAAAAGAAACAAATGCATTTAACCAGAATTAAACACACTTAACAACTCAG
>JZKD02S1677328.1:62832-83119 GCA_000966675.3 Picea glauca
ATTCCAGGCCTAAGCCCCCTAGGCTTAGCCCCCAGGCTCCTTACTCAGCCCCTTTCCCACCTTCCAGCCCCTTGATCCCTTGCCCAATCTGTGGACGCTCAGTCCCCCATCACTCTTTCATCGTGAACGGTCTGCACTGGTGGTATTTATATTTTATTAATTGACCTGCATACATACAAGTACATCAACAGGCTCATGGCCTTCAGAACTTAGGCTCCCTGGCCTAACAAAACTCATAAGTGTACAGCTTATTCAAAACTTGGCTCACCGGCCTATAGAACATATTTACAATTCTTTGCATATAACATGATCTGCAAAGGGGCTCGGCCTTGGGGACACTACAAATGATGTGTTAGAGACTCTTGCAAAAAAAAACTTATAAGAACACTAGCAAAGGACTTCACACTAATTCTTCAATGAAATGAGTTTCAAGCAAGCATAATGCATGAAATATCTTTCCTAGATTGCAAGAAAAGAAACAAAAGAAAACAAAATAGTGTTCTTTGTTCCTTTTCCTTTTAAATGTTTTTCAAGATGACAAGAAAAAGAAAATTCCTATACTAAGATCTTTTTTCTTTTCTCAAATATGAATGCAAAACAACACAACAGAAAGAAAGAGACCTATCTAACAACAAACGAGGTTCTCAAACAAAGAAATATGCTCAAAAATTAAACAAAAGATGCTCAAACAAAGAAATATTTATTTTTATGTTTGAAAAACAAAAGGAATGCATGAAAGAAAAGTATTGAACTCGGATTAAAAACTTAGGTTTTAGATATGATTGCAACAATGATCAAGAAATAAAGACACTAAGGACAAGAATTTTCCTATATTATGCAATCCAAGAAAACCTAAAGAACCCAAAGAAGCACCAAAAAAACTTTGTCGTTCTTTAATATTAAAACTTTACCTACTTTATGAGACTAACAAGAAGCTTTTAGAGGACCCATAGAGTGAAAGAGACCTTCCACAAAGCAAACACGGGAATTTAAGAGGTTGAAAAGCAAGAAAAAACTACTTCTTAGGAGGCATATGCCTATGTTCGCACAGAAAGGTGTGTATGTATGCACGTATCTCTTCAATAGGGAGCATATATGTGCTTATGTTCTTTAAATAAAGAATATATATAGCCCAGAACCCCAAGAAAATATTAAAATGAGCTAGATCAAAAGCATGAAATTGAAGGCTTAGGGTCTCAAACAACAGTTACATAAGAAGAAATAGAAAGAAAGTAAAGATCAAAGAAAAACAAAAATCAAGCACCTAATCCTAACCCAAAGGAGAACTCCCCAGTGGAGTTGCCAATTCTATTTCGGGGATAAATCCCTTATGATCTAGGATAGAATATCACATTGAGTATGCACCCCAAGAACCAACTCTATCCAAAAGAAGCAATTACGAGAACATAACTAACCAACTAATAATGAGTGAAAATATGACTAACATGGATCCTAAAGTTCGGAGAAGATCCCTTGCACAAATCCTTGCTCCAATCTTTTGATCCAAAGATTTTCTTTGTCAACCTTCACACAAGGGGAAATAAGGTTGCAAAGTAGGTTGTTACAATAACTAACTCTTAACTATATTAACTAGAATCAAGTATGTTAGTTTCAATATAATCAAATGCATAGATATTACAAAAGTAAATAAAAAACATAAGATTGGGACGGGAAAGAGATTTCTCATTATATTAATAGCATGAAATCAAAGGATGATGCAACCTGCATCTGTATGCCATTGGTTGGAACCGATATCCAGATTCCTCCACCCGATCCACTGAAGATATATCGTACCTCCTGACTCCTCGCTTTGAACAATTCAAGGAAAGAGAATGACTTTCTTCCTGAATGGGGTAGATGAGCAAGGTGCTAGAGACAGTGGTTTCCAGAAATGAAGGGGAAAATCTTAAAACTCGAGGAATGGGATTGCATAATCAGTGGAAATTTGTTAGCATAATGATGCTTCTATGGATGCTTCCTCTCCTCTACCTAATGGCATGTGTTTATACTTCTAAAATTTGTTTATATTAGTTATACATGGGTTATAGGAGGCAATGAACCAGAGAAACTTGTGAACTCTACTCGAAAATTCGTGATATTATATTTTTTTGTGCCAAATAAATGTATATGTTAGTTGTAGAAGGGCAATGAGAATATACAAAATAGCATACGCGAGTTGTTGGTGCATAGGGAGCATATGACTATCCATGGGGAGTTTTTAAAAAGAATATGAGGAGGAAATGGGGGGAAATTAAGTCTACAAGTAGGAAATGGACTTAAGATTCAGGCCAACAAGTGTGTCCATGCAATGATGTGGCAAAATATGTTGTAACACCCACTTGAAAGGTGGAGTTCATATTCACTTATGTAGTTAGGGTTACGTTGGCTTCGACTTTTTGTTTAAAGAATATTGAGATTTAATATTATATAGTGCCCTATGGTTTTTCAGCACCAAAGGGTTATATATTAATCATTGGTTTCTAGATTTTGATCCAAAGGAAGAGACTTCACCCTCTATCTCGATTTTGGTAAGATTACCCCACCTCCCTCTTAATCTATGGGATGCATAAACCTTCGAGGCATTAGCGAACAAGATAGAAAGATTTGTAGACAATGTTGAGACAAGATTAGGGATTTTCACTTGCCCCTAAATTTGTGTTGAGTTAAAACTCAATGAAGGCCTCCCAAAGGAAGTCAAGCTTCAAATAAACAATAAGACTTGTTACCCATCATATTGTATGAGAGATAACCATGTGACTCATCACATGCTAGAGACGTTTTCATGAGCACCACCCTCCTAATGGCATGATGTTCTATTTAAAATATGATTGTGGGCACTTCATATTGGTCTTCCAGATCATATGTCAAAAATCTTGTTGCATTATGATCTTCCTTGCACAATGGATATGTGTCATGGACCTAAAATTCTTGCCTAAAATTTTCCTTTTCGTCATCTCTGATCGTCCAACACTGCATTGTCTTGATCGCAACCGCTCGACCAAATTGCACCCACTACAACCAAAATACACCTATTTTCTCAAAGTCTGCCCATAAATTCGCCTTGAACTACAAAAGTTAGATATTAACCATACCCAGTCCTACACAACTTAGACTTCTCCAACAAAATTGTTCCCATCAGTACTTAATTAGTTAACATGTAGGCAACACATAAGTATACAGAGAACAAATTTCAACACATAGATAATATAACACAACTCATGAGTTTAGGTGGCACCAAGGTAGTGCCTAACACCCTTTTATTCATTGTATAGAAGAATGTTACAATGTTACAAGAGGGGAGCTCGACCACTTCCTACAACTCATTACAATAATACAAAGAGTGTCAGGTCACCTTCCAAGACTTCCTAGCTTCTCTACATGCTTCAACCCCTATTTCAATCACAGGCCTTCCTCTTGCAGGTCACGTTCATAATCTCGGCCACTTAGCTAACTTGGGTGACCTACGATGTCAAACCCTAGAAAAATACCACCACAAACCCCTTCATTGACTCTTTATTCCTTGATGATACTTCCTTAATGATTCCTTAGCTTTTCCAAGCTTCCTCATACTTATATATGCCTTGTCCATTCACTTGGCAAGTGCGTCGCACGAAGTGACTTGAGCCAACTTGTTCATCGCGTGCACTGGTCCACTTGAGTCATTCCAAGCCTGTCTCTTTGTCTTGTCGCCTAGGTCATCCACATCCAAGTATATGATTGGCGAGTTGACCTTGTCTCACACCCAAGTCATCCAACCATCCACGCTATCAACATCTGCAAGTCATGGAGACAAGTCCCCTTGGGTCTACACATCTGGATCGTGCATCCAAGACACCCCTACTTGTCCCATATAAAGCAACTAGGATGGTCGACCGCATCCAAAATTCTCGTCCATCTATGACGACACTTCACGCCCATCCTAGCAGTACACTATATGCCATCTGTGATATAGGTATTACATCCTCCCCCACTAAATTTGTTTTCATCCCGATAATGCCTTATGAATAAAATCTCCAAGATGTTGCTTCTCAAACTCCTGAACCTTGTCTTTGTAATGTCAAAACGTCTCGTGCCTCTCCCAACTATTCTTCTCACTGAGTCTATCCTTCCAATGAACAAAGTATTCATGTTATTGATTTCTACCAACAATGGAAGTAATGTGGGTGAGTATCTCCTCAACCTCCAACTCGAGTATGTCTGCAATCATCACAAGAGCTCTAGATGGTGCCACCTTGTTGGGGTCGTCTCCATCAATCCGACAAGGTTTCAAATGACCAATGTGGAAGACAGGATGGTGAGTCTTCATGTGAGGTGGCAGCTCCAACTTATATGTGACATTATCAATCTTCTCAAGGACTTTGAATGGGCCCTCAAACCTTCGCACCAAGGCACCATCCATGCTGGTAGGTGGCTTGAACTGTTCTATTCCCAACTTGGCCAAGACCAAGTCACCCACTTTGAAATATGCATCTCACTTGTCACGATCCACCCATTGCTTCATCTAATCTACTATGGTCATCAACTAAACATGAGCCATCTCTAATCTGTCATGCCATCCCTTCATGAACCCCAAGGTTGATGGGTTGTGCCCATAATATCCTTCCAGCACCATGTGAGGGGTTAAAGGTTGTTTCCCATTTTCCAAATCAAATGGATTGTAGTCCATCATTGAGCTCTTCTGAAAGTTATAGTTGAATTGGGTGACATCCAATCGATTTGGCCAATTCGTCTAATCTTCCCGCACGAAGTGTCTCAAGTAGTCTTCTTAGAGTTCATTGATTCTCTCGGTCTGTCTATCCATCTATGGATGGTAACGTGAGATCCAAAACAGCTTCATCCCAATAAGTTTGAACAACTCTATCCAAAAACGTTTGGTGAGTCATGTGTCCTTGTCCAACACAATGCTCAAAGGAAGACCCCAATGCTTCACTACATTTTTGAAGAAGATCCTCGTCACTTATTTTGCATTGCAAGGCATCTTTGTCGGAACGAAGATGGTGTACTTAGAAAAACAATCAACTACCACCATGATTCTGTTACACCCTTGTGCAATCAGAATTTGGGTGATGAATTCCATTGAGACGCTTTCCCAAGGTCTCTCCGAAATTGGCAAAGGATGTAATGGAACAACTTGCATATTGGTGTTTTCCTTGTCTTGTTGGCACACAAGACAATTCTGGACATTCTCCTCAACGTCACGCCTCATATGCTCCCAGCAACATTCTCATTCCAACAATGCCAATGTTTTGTGTTGTCCTAGGTGGCCATCCCTAAGCGAGTTATGACATTCCCTTATGGGCTCCTTGTGGAGGTTACACAACTTAGGCACATATATGTTCTCACCAAACCACAAAAATCCATCCATCCAAAACTTTTACATATTTCCTTCCTTCACCATCTTCATGATTTTCAATGTTGCGATATCACTATGTAAACCCTCCTTGATTTTATCTTACAGCTCAGTCAAGACTTGAACCTCTTTGCGCACTGGTGTCGGAAAATCGTTGTCCTCCAAGGTAGTGAGTGGTTCCTTCCTGGTTAAGGCATCCACAGTTGCGTTTAGCTTTCCCAACCGATACTTAATGGTCATATCAAATTATGCAAAGAAATCTTTCCACCACACCTAGTTGGGTGGAAAATTAGCTCGTCACCACATTATTTTTTTCACAACTAATGGCTTACCTAACAAGTAGTGCCTCCATGCTTGTAGGAAATGCACGACTATGGTCATCTCCTTTTCATGAACAAGGTACCTTTTCTCACATTCTTGTAGCCTTCTGCTCTCATAGGCTACTGGATGGCCCTCTTCAAACAAAACTCCACCAATGGAAAACTTTGAGGCGTCTATCTGCACCTCAAACGAGTGCTCAAAGTTTGGTAGTTTCAACAATGGTGTTGAAACAGGTCTACGTTTTATCTTGCAGAATGCTCCCTAACACTTCTTTGCCCCATTACATGCCCTTTTTTTCAACAAGTCACGCAATGGGGTCAAAATATTAGAGTATCCCTCCACAAACCCGCAGTAATGTTTATCCAAACCAAGGAAACGTCTTACCTCATGGACTGTTTGTGGCTCCTCCCAATCCTCAATCACCCTTATCTTCGTGGGATCCATGTGGATGCATCCTTTCCCAATCCAATAGGCCAAGAATGGAATTTCAGTATACCCAAAGACACACTTAGACTTCTTTAACTATACTTGGTTCTACCCCGATGCCTCAAAGACTTCTGCCAAGTACTTCTTGTGGTCATCCATGTTTTCAATGAACACCACAATGTCGTCTAGGTATACAAAAACCAACTTGTTCGAGAATGGTTAGAACACATCATTCAACAACATCCAAAAGGTGTTTGGAGCATTGTACAAACTAAAATGCATAACCAAAAACTCAAAACTACCATACCTTGTCACCATGGTCGTCTTCGCTTCATCCCCTTCTACAATCCTCACTTGATAATATTCCTTCCTTAAGTCCATCTTTGAAAAGAATTTAGACTTGGCCAACTTGTCAAAGAAGTATGCGGCTAAAGGTAGGGGATATCAGTTCTTTATGGTCTTCTTATTCAATGTGTGACGGTCCAAGCACATCCTTAGCTCTGTGAAGTCCTTCTTCTTTTGGAACAGGACCGGGGCACCATATGGGAATCTGGAAGGTTGAAAGAACCCATCATTAGTCAA
Organism: Picea glauca; assembly: GCA_000966675.3. Classification (NCBI taxonomy): domain Eukaryota; kingdom Viridiplantae; phylum Streptophyta; class Pinopsida; order Pinales; family Pinaceae; genus Picea; species Picea glauca. Next base: position 69,512 of record JZKD02S1677328.1, read on the forward strand.
CTTTGTTTGTTTTTGTTTGAAATCTTCCAAATAAATCCCTAAAAGTCGATAAGGACCTTTAGTCGGCGGTTGCGACCCTGGTTCCAGCTCTATATGGTGGTCAGCATTGTGCCTAGGTGGGAGCACCTTCGACATCTCATGAGGCATCCATCTCGTAAATTCTCGCAATGCATCAGCAAGTGTCGATTGTCCCCACTCCATCCTCGTCCACTTCCCTAATGATCTCTATGTACATCTGGGATTTTGGGTGCTTGGTCGCCCTCTTCATGCTCAGTGCAGAGACCAACCTCACCTTCCTAACTAGCCTTCTTGCAGTTGTGTGCAAAACCCAAGCCTTGTGTTCACGAAGTATAACCAACTTCTCCACAAATGGCATGATGATGGATCACGTCCTCCTAAGGAAATATTTGCCAAGGATGACCTCAAAGTCATCCATCTGCAATACAGTGAAGTCTACATGACCCTTCCACTTTTCCATTTGAATGTGAACAATAAAGGAAACTCCAACCACTACCTTGGATTTAGATTTAACTTCCTTCACCATAGATTTACATGGACCAACTCTAATCTGAAGTTCATGCACAAATTATATCCGTAAGAAATTTTGTGAGGTGTTGGAGTCAACCAATGCTTGAACCATCCTTCCATTGATGATCAAGTCCATAAAACACAATAGGTGATCATGTTGGCCCTGGTTGCCAGCCAAGGCACCAATCCTCCACAACCCTTCATCCACATAATTATGATTTTCACAATCTCTTAAGTGAAATGAACAAGAACAAGAATGATCATGCTTACCTCCATTCGAAGTGTGTTTCCACAGGGTATCGTGGAACACCATCTCTGCAACATGTGTGGGGGAAAGCTTCGGTCCAACTACACTTGGACCCAAAATTTTCCTCAAGGTGTCCTCAAGAATATTCGTGTGCATCTTCACTCCACTAAAGTGTACCCTAAGTCACAATGGGACATTCGGCAGGACACTCTTGAACCGACCGCAACTCACTACAAGAGTTCAATATCATCATCTTCCCGTGTCCAATTTCTAGCACTCTCTCTCACTTGGTTGATTGTTTATCCTGAGGAGCACTCCACTTGTGCCAAGTGTTGCCTTTGTGAGCACTTGGTTATTTTAGGCCTCATCTTGGTCGACGGATGGGAACAAAATTGCCTCAAATATGTCAAGTCTCCCTCTAAACCGATCGCTTCCTTCTAAAGCATGGTGAAGATTGTCTAACATGATTCTAAAACCAACTCCTTGAAGAATTTGATATTTGATACCGCCTATCACGGACCTAAGAGGCTTGCCCAAAATTTTCCTCTCTCGTCTATTGTTGTGCAACACTACATTTCCTCATTCGTAACAACTCAACCAAACTGCACATACTACAACTAGACTACGCCTCTTCACTCAAAGTCTACCCATAACTTCACCTCGAGATACAAAAATTAGATAACCATACCAATTCCTACACAGCTTAGATTTATCCAACTGAATAGTTCCCAACAATAATTAAATTAGCTAACACTTGGGAAACACATAAGTATACAAAGAACGACATCAATGCATAGAGAATAGAACACAGCCCATGAGTGCACCAAGGTAGTGCCTAACACCCTTTTATTCACTATATAGAAGAATGTTACAATGTTACAAGAGGGGAGCTCGCCCACTACCTGCACCTCATTACAATAGTACAAAGATTCAAGGTGAGTCACCTTCCAAGACTACCTAGCTTCTTCGCAAACATCAACCCTTTTCACAACCACGGGCCTACCTCCTATAGGTCCTATTCACAATTTCGGTCACTTAGCTGACTTGGGGGACCTACGATGTCAAACCCTAGAAAAAAACCATTGCACATCTCTCCATTGACTCGTGCGTGCTTGATGTTACTTCCTTAATGATTCCTTAGCTCATTCGAGCCTCCTCATACTTATACATGCCTTGTCTATTCACTCGAAAAATGTGTCACATCAAGTGACTCGAGTCAACTTGTTCATCGCACGTGTTTTTCCACTGGAATCATGTCAATCCCATCTCTTTGTCACATCGCCTAGGTCATCCACACCCAAGCATCCATTTGAAAATTTGACCTTGTCTCTCACCCAAGTCATCAAATCATCAATGCTATCATCATCTGCAAGTCATGGAGACAAGTCCCCTTGGATCCGCACGTGTGGATCATGCGTCTAAGATGCCCCTACTCGTCCCATATAAAGTAGCTAGGATGGTCACCACTCCATCCCTTCACTTGGTCAAGCATGTCCAACTGTCCCATCTGTCTACAGTGATGCTTCACACTCGACCTAGTAGTGTGCTCTCTACCCTCTGTGGTGGAGGTATTACAATATGCCTTTGATGATTTCTTGATGATGATAGCATGGTTCAGTTGATTTGGCACAATGATGATGATGATGTACACATGATTCTCTATTGATGATTATGCTTATGAGGCTTGATGTATTGCACATTGTCATATCTTCATTTCCTTCCTCATGTGTGATGATAGTGTTTCATGTACTTTTCATGACTGTGGTGAACATTGGTTAAGTCTAATAATGGATCATAACACTCTAAATTGTTATTATTTGTCTTGGTGTACCATGGTGGATCATAGTCATCATTTAGATAAGTTTTTTCACTCTTGGGTTGAGTTGTACTACTAAAGGCCTTGGGAAGGTGTAGCATGTCTATATCCCAGATCATATTTAACACTTTTCATCTTCTCCATTATTCCATACACATATTTCATTTTCTCGCTCATGGTTGGTTTATCATATGTCATAGAAAGGTTCATGCTTCATAATTCCATGAGAAAAAGCCTCATCTTGAGAGTTATAAGCTTAGTGTAGCCAAAAATTAAAATCCAAACATAAAGCTTGATCTATGCCACCTCACTATGAGGCCAATACGCCAAGTCCCATGCTTAACAATGTGTACCTAAAGAAAAAGGGAAAAATCAAATAAATAAAGAAAAATGCAAGAAAATGGGTCGTCAAAAACAATGTCGAGGAAATGGTAACTCTATAAGGTACCATATATATTATAATAGCATGAAACATAAATATTGCAGAGAATAACAGTGGAACAACACAATAGATGAATCCACAACACCAAAATAATACCTTTATTGATAGGAAACAATGTTCACTTTCCTCTTTGAGGGGGAAACCTCCAGAAGAGCAGCGATCTATTACAATAATTCTCAAGACAAAACTTCTCATACCCTCTACTCCTATTTATACTAAATCTATCTATCCAAAAGAACAATCTAGAGGAAAGATCTGTCTAGAAGCAGAAGCTTCTATTAGGTCTTCGTACATTTGACTTATTCTTCCTTATTGCTATGTCTTATTAATATTGGCCTTTATTACATGGAAATATATTATTCTACCTATGTGAGGGGTTAGGGAGGTTAGGTCCCTAACATGCCCTCCCCCTTGAAGAACAGTCGTGTCCTCAAAGCTTAAGATGAGGAAATTGTTGGAGAATAGAGGTCGGCTCCCAGGTGGCGTCATTTGGAGTTGTATCTTTCCACTGGAATAACACTTCCTTGTTGGTGCGCTGACGGAGACAATGCTCGCGCTAGTCCAAGACTGCTTGGGGCTGCAACTATATGGAACCTTCTTCATCCAACTTAGGGAGACTGGTTTGAGTTTGGCACTTAGTTCCAATCACCTTCTTTAAGTAAGAGACATGAAAAACAAGATGGAGATTCGACTGATTGGGTAGAGATAACAGGTAGGCCACTGATCCCACTCGCTTGAGCACGGTATAAGGACCATAAAATTTGGGAGAAATTTTCTGACAGTGTTCACCTTTGAGTGAAGTATGCTTATAAGGTTGTAGTCGAAGAAACACATGGTCTGTTTCAGCAAATTGATGTTCAAAACGACCTCGATCTGCTTGTTGCTTCATGCAATTATGAGCCATGACCAAATTTTCTTTGAGGGCACAAAGAATAGCCTCTCGGACTATAATATTTTTTTAAACCTCCTGAACCTTCGAAGCCCCTGGCATGTATGAGAGAACCGATGGGGGATTTTGGCCATATACTGCTTCAAAAGGAGTCATGTGAGTAATTGTATGGTAATATGTGTTGTACCACCATTCAACTAGGGGCAACCACTGAGACCGTCGATTTTGCCTCTCAGATGAAAAACACCTCAAATATGTTTCCAAACACTTGTTGACAACTTCAGTCTGGCCATCCGTCTAGGGGTGATAGGCGGTGCTGAGATGTAATTAGGTGCCCTGTAGCCTGAACAATTCTTGCCAAAACTTGCTGGTGAAAGTGGGATCTCTGTCAAAGACAATAGAATTAGGCATGCCATGAAGCTTGAAGATATTATGCATGAAGACTTGAGCCACTGTGGATGTGGTGAATGGGTGTTGAAGAGCACAAAAATGAGCATATTTGGAAAGACGATCGACGACCACCGTGATGATTGACTTATTTCCTGATTTAGGTAAGCCAACAATGAAATCCATAGAAATATGTCGACAAATAGCAGGCGGGATCAGAAGCAGTTGGAGTGTGCCCAGAGATTTTCCTATTTATGTCGTGTTATGTTGACATACCTCACATTCAGCCACAAAGGTGCGGACATCCTATTTCATACCATCCCAGAAAAAAGAATGTTTAACATGTTCCTAGGTTTTGGTAAACCCTAAATGCCCAGCTGTGGGGGAAGCATGAAGTTCAGAAAGTACCATGGATTTAAGTTGTGATTGCTTGCATAAATACAGACAACCTTTGTAGTGAAGCTCTGCATTGTGCCAAGAGTACCCTAGAGAAGCTGGAGAATTGTGTTGCAATTGGTGGATTATCCTAGAAATTTGGGGGTCTTACAGTCGTTCCTGACGAACGGCTTGGAGCCAATCTGGTACAATTAAGGAGAGGGAGAAAAGGGACCCATTTTCTTCATACTTCCGGGAGAGAGCATCTGCAACTACATTTTCCTTTCCCTTCTTACAAATGATCTCATAATCATAGCCAAATAGCTTGGTCACCCATTTTTTTTGCTCCGATGAAGAAATTCGTTGTTCCAGAAGATACTTGAGACTCTGATGATCAATTTTTATTTGGAAGCGTTGTCCCAATAAATAAGGATGCCAAAGATCCACAACATGCTGAATAGCTAACATTTCCTTTTCATAAATGGATTGGCCCAAATGTCTCTCTGAAATGTTTTTGCTAGTGAAGGCCAAAGGCCTGCCATCTTGCATGAGGACGACCCCAATTCCTTTCCCAGAAGCATCACATTCTAGTACGAAAGTCTTGGTGAATTTTGGAAGTGCTAGGACAGGGGTCGAGCAAATAGCATCTTTCAAGGCTTGAAAGGAGTGATCATCGGTTGGATTCCAAGTGAAATCATTATTTTTAAGGAGAGAAGTGAGAGGAGCTGCAATTTTTCCATAATTCTGAACAAACTTCTAGTAATAGCGTGTTAAACCTAAAAAACCACGCAAGCTCTTGAGAGTTTTAGGGTGAGGCCAATCCTGCATAGCTTCAATTTTCTTAGGACCACTCAGACACCATCCTTGCAGATGATATCACCCAGGTATTCCACTTTTGAGGCTCCAAAGGAACATTTAGATTGTTTGAGGAAAATTTGGTGCTTAGAGAGTAGATGGAGAAATTGATTCACATGGGAGAGATCGCATGTCCAAGTTTTACTATAGATGAGAATATCATCAAAGAAAACTAAGACAAAATGACAAAGAAAAGGACGGAAGACATGATTCATAAGACTTTGGAAAGTGGAGGGAGCATTACACAAGCCAAAGGGCATTACCAAGAAGTCATAGTGGCCCTCATGAGTTTGAAATCCAATCTTGGGAATGTCTTCTTCTTTTACATGGATATGGTGGTAGCCAGAACGTAGATCAAGTTTGGTGAAGTACTAAGCACCACTCAATTCATCAAGGAGGTCACCAATGACATGAATGGGGAATTTTTCTTTGATTGTGAGTTTGTTGAGGGTGCGAAAATCAGGACACATGCGCCAAGTACCTTCTTTCTTGAGTACCATGACCATAGGGGAAGAATAGGAGTTGGTACTAGGACGGATAACACTTGCTTCTAGCAATTCATGAACAATTTTCTCAATTTCATTCTTCTAGGAAAAGGGATGATGATAAGGGTGAACATTAGGAGGAAGATTGCCCGATATAAGAGGAATGGAATGATCATGGACTCCACGGGAAGGGGGGAGTTATTTGGAAGTGGTAAAAACAACTTGGTGATGGGAGAGGATAGATTGGAGGTCGGGACACACAGAGGGTGTCTCAACAGCATGAATGGAGTGGAGTTGGGCAATAATACCAGAATGACCCTTTTTGAGGAGTTTTTCCATGCGATGGGAACTGATGATCTCAGGGGAGCCTGTTGTGATTCGTTGGAACTTATATTGTTGTATCTCTTGTTGGAATTGCATGGTTAAGTCCTTAAAATCCATGAGAATGGGGCTGAGAGTGCGTAACCATTTGGAAGTAAAAACAATGTCACAACCACCCATGTCTATAGAAAACATATGGGATTTCAGATGATATTGACCAATTTGGAGCTGCACATTTTCACATCATCCCCACATTTCATGGAACCTCCATTGGCAATCATGATTTGAAAATTACTGACGGCACGGATGTAAAAATTGACTTCTTGGGCAATGCGGCGATGAATAAAATTATGGGTGCTACCACTGTCCACAAGGATGATGACTTTCATATTGTTAATGTAACCAATTAATTTGAGGGTCTGGGGAGCAAAAAAGTCAATGAGGGCATTAAGTGAAATCATCGATTCAACTTATGGTGGATCAAAGGGTGGGGTCAGATCAGATGGCGGTGGTAACACATCCACAGGTGAAACAATTGCCTCTTCTTCAAAAATATCCCCAGTCATGGCCATAAAAATCTTATGTTCCTTACACTTGTGCCCTGGAAAATATTTGTCATCACAATTATAACAAAGACCCTTGAGTTGACGTTCAACCATTTCGTCCCTGGTTAATTTCTGGATCTTTAGTGGAGTTGCGGGAGGGATAGAATTGGTGGGTTTAGGGCAAGGAGGAAAGGATGGTTTGTGAATCTGGGAGGAGACAATTTGTTGTGCTTCCTTGGCTCGTTGAGTAGATTCCAACCAAGTATGGGGGCGTTCCATGAGAACATGGGCACGAATTTCATCTTTTAGGCCACTGATAAAGCATTCCCTGAAGAAAGCATCCGACATTCCCTTCATTCTGACAAGTGCTCAAATGTGGCGATAAAGTCTTCCACTGTCCCAGACTGCTTTAACTTGGACAAACGACCTAAATGGTGGGTGTTGGAGTCAAAGCGGTCATAAAGATTTGCAACAAAATGTGTCCAAGCAACATACCCTTGGCGGGCCTTTTTACGCCATTGCCACCATTTCTAGTGTTCTAGATCCATATGTAGGATACTATAACGAAGCTTGGCTAAATCATCAGTAATGTCATGCAAAGAGAAATAATGTTCCATTTGAGTGACCCAACCTGTGTGATCTGAGCCATCAAATTTGTTCACCTCAATTCTGGGAGGGTGGAGGTATCGAGAAAACTGGGTAGTATGAGGACCTTAGTAATTGGAAGAGTCATGGTCTTCCAAATAGGATGGTTGTTCAGAAGAGGAAGGGTTCGTGGAACGGCCCATGAATTGATCAAGTGTGGCTTTGATGTCTTTGAGGTATTTGATGTGGGCACATTGGTCCTGCAAGACTTGAATAGTGGAATTAAGTGAGCTAAGGTTAGCATTGATATTCTTGATGTCCTCCTTGGTCTGGAGGCTTTCAACAACCAATGTATTGAGTTCTTGGGCTCGGGTGGTGGCTATTTGGAAAAATGGGAAAGAAAATGGGATAGGGAGTGAAACATGGGGCTGGAAGGTTTGGGTGGGACCACTGAGAAAAAGGGTTTCAAATGATAAGTACCACTGCGATCAGGGTGAAAAGGGGAATCCAATGGGTTAGGGGGAAAATAAGGGTGCCGGAAAAGGGGTCAGGTCCACGAAAAACTTTGTATTAAAAATGATAGGTACCACATGAATCGGGACGAAGAGAGGAATCCAATGGGATAGGTACCAAATAAGTGTGTTGGCGAGACCACTATTTTTTTTTACCCCTGTGGAGTTATACTCCGATCTGAAGAAGATTGCAGTGTTCAAAGGCCCAAATTCTTAACAGGAGAAAATGTGTAGTAATTTCACAACCAGAATGCAAGAGGTAAAGTTGTGCGACAATGGATCTTATATGTTCTGTGTCTTTTTATGTTCCCAGGGTTAGGGTATTCAAGGTTTCTACAGACAAGGATTTACCATGTGCTATATGTTGAAATATTGTAACTACAAAGAGTATTCTATTTATTATTGATGTATTATTCATTAGATCAATCCCCTTTTGTGGATTGATCATGTCGGGCATTGTAAATGACCAAATCCCCTTTTGTGGATTGGTCAAACCCTAATTGTAATATGCAAAATGAGAAGTTGGCCCCCAAAATAAATTAAAGTGGTTCTAACCACCCAGGAAGAGAAGTCATCCCTGCCAGTGAAAAGACACTTCCTTTCAGCACCTGCCAGATTGTATAAATAAAGGAGGCCAGCACCTCATTTGTTCACTCACTCATTCGATCATCTAGAGCGCAAGTTTGGAGCTCCATCTAGAGAAGAAGGAAGAGAGAAAGGCTCATTACTTGGGAGAGGACTTTCTGCAGTGTTTGGTTTATTCTCTTGGCATTGTATTCGCTATCTATATTAAAGAAGTTTTTGATGGGTTTTCTCCCCCATGAGGGTTTCCCAGGATAAATGATGTGTCTCTTGTGATTGTGTTTCTCTCGGTGATCCTATCTATGATATGGTTATCTAGTAAATTGAAAAGAAACCTAATAATAGCTTAAAATCTAACATGGTATCAGAGATAAGCTGAAGAGAGCATCTTTCACAAGATAAAGAAAAATGTCAGTGTTCTCGTACAAGAAAATTAGGGCTTTCTGTTGGAGAGGATTTTTTCCTAAAACCCATCTAGAAAAGTGCGCCCTACCCTAGTGAAGCTTTTGGCATCTTGAGTGCACCTTTTCAGTGGTTAGAACTCCCAGAAATTGAAACCCTAGTTTTCATTGATACTAGAAAACCAAAAGTACCAGAAAACTAGAAGTACCAGAAAACCAGAAGCACCATTCCAGAAATTCGTTGGTCAAGTTTGAGGGGGGAAATTTTGGATTTTCAAAAATCTGACTATACCAACTTACTCGCCTCAGCTCAACGCATCTAGCCCCCGGATCAGAATTTCAAAATTTGAATTTTGAAAAATTAGGGTTTCCTCATAAAACCCTAAGTTGCAGTGGCAATTGCAGTTTCAGAATCAGTCGCAATATCAATTGCAGTTGCAGTATCATTTGCAGTCACCCTTGAAGTTCTTAAAGAGTTGGTAATTATTACCGCTGCTACCAGATGGTGCCACTACCTGCAAATGGTATCAGAGGTATGTACTCACATATGCTTAAATTGTTAAGCTTTAAAGGGTATTTGCAGGAGAACGGATATCTTGCCATAGATCCAGAAGAATCTCAAGATCCAACACATTCAGAGGAATAATGCAACCCAGGTTTGATTATTTTGATATGCATCTATTTGTTATGACATTATTTTAATCTAGGTTGCATGTTGAAGCTATGACCATCATACTAACCTTTGGTCAAAATTAAAGTCAAGGTATTAGATGGATTAAAGTTGAGATCATAGATTTTATTCTCTAACCCAACCTTCTGTCAAGATAGCATATTGTCTTAGTACAAGAAGACAGGTTGAAGAAAGCACTCGTCATCTTGAGTGAAGGAGACTTGGAAGAAAAGCAACGCACTCATTCTTGAGGACAAGGCTCCAGGTTCCAGGTTTGATTAATTAAGTTGATAAGATTCAAAAATTCACATGGCAAGTTGATAACTACCTCTTTACAAGTAAACGTTATAGTTGAGGTAGCAGTCTTTGAAAAGTATTATACTTGGTAGCATGTGAGCATATCAAGATAAATGCTTAATGTAATCATTTACCAGATACAAATAGCATCTCCTCTAGGAGAAACTTCTTGTGTTGATTCCAGGTTACCTTGGATGAATGTTTGATCACAACACTAGAAGAGTGTTGATCTCATTTTGTATTGTATCTCTTACTTTTGATCTTTGTTTCAGACAGGTCACAAGTGAAATCTCTAAAGTAGCTACTGTGATGATTATTCGTGCTATTGTTTTATTTACTATTATCAAAAGAGTATTATTCTTGCTTGTTGTTTTGTTGACCTTGTTTCAAGTCACAGGTAATAACCCTGAGGAAGCTATAGTGAAGGTTGCAGAAGGAAACTGATTAGATGAGACATGAAGCATACTATGTACATGACCATATACATTCATGTACCAAAGAAGATGAAGAAGAAGCTATCTTTTGAGATTCAGAGTATCTCATATGCAGATTGATTGTAAGGAGAAGAAGGCTCCAAAGATGACCGAACATTAGAACAAGAACTCACAACAGAATTGTTCAAAGGTTAATGAAGCCACCTTGATGGGAAGCAGAACTCATTTGAAGCCTGACTTAGTCTTTCATATTTAGACTTGGTATTTAACACCAAGTATACCTTGTAAGAGATGATGAAGTTCTTGTAGACTTAGAAGAAATCGAGAGTAAGCCTGATCTCAGAAAGGATCAACTAAAGAGACAACTTCCAAGATTGGGAGACAAATGCCATGAGAAGACTAGATCATAACTTCATAGACTCACAGGAGATATGAAATCTCCTGGAACATTCTCGTGTTTCAGTGACAAAGAAGGAAGCCAGTCAAAAAGACTAGGATATGGATTCTTCCGTGAGACTAGAAGAGAAGTTAGTATTGACTTCCAAGATTGATCTATACAGATCAAGCATGTTGCAGATGTACAAAGCCTGATGTGTGTCTAAGAGGATTCTCCTAGCAAGAGGGAGAAGACTATGATGAGACACTTACTCCAGTAATTGAAGAAATAGTTCCAATATTTATGAAGACAACCAGAACAACCATGATTCATAAATAGTATGAGATGCAGGGGGAGAAATCTCCATATTTAAAATTGAGTGGTAGTTGGTGCATTACATTAGTTGGATCATGGAGACATGACTTACAATGAAAGATAGAGTTACCTCCATGAAAGAAGAAGAGCTACCTTCAATATCATTTATTGAGCCAGTCTCAGTTTCAGATGAAGTTGTTGTCGTGATAGAATAAGAGGAGTTACTCACAAATTTCAGCAACCACAATGAGAATGAAGCAGTCATTCTCAGCTTCAGAGCAGCTACAGGTGCAGAGTCCCAGTTCCAGAAGGAACAGTTGCAGAAAGAGGAGAGGACATACTCTCAGGTAGTGAGACAGATAGTGCTTTGCAGAGAGCACATAGAGCTAGCACATGATTGTGCAGATTGAGTTGTAGCTGAGCAAGTGTACCAGATTGGTACAATGTAATAAGAAAATTTGATTTGAATATTCAAGATAGAAAGACTCGTGTCTGTCGGTTGAAGGAAGCTCTATACGTGTTGAAGCAAGCTCCTAGAGCTTGGTATGGAAGAATTGACAGTTTCCTGATGAGCTTGGGCTTTACCAAGAGTAAAGTTGATTCTAACCTTTATCTCAAGGTTATGAATGATGAGCCAGTGATATTACTACTATATGTAGATGATGTATTCTTGACAAGATGAAGAAAATCTCATCATAGATTGCATAAGAAGCTCGCTACAGAGTTTGATGGAAGACCTAAATGCATTATCTCTTAGGCCTTGAACTTTGGCAGAGCATAGAGAAGATCTTCCTTAACCAGGGGAAGTATGCAGTTAAAATGAAGAGGTTTGATATGTTGAAATGTAAATCCATGTACACACCCATGGAAACGAAGTTGAAGCTCCTGGTAGATACCTAATCAGAATTAGTTGATGCTACTCTGTATAGACAGATTATTGGTTCAGTGATGTATCTGACGAATATCGGGCTAGATATATGTTTTGCCTTGAGTCAGTATCTGGTAGAACCCAGACGTGTTCACATTGTTGTTGCAAAACATATGATGAGATACCTTAAGGGTACGTTGGATTTTGGTCTCTATTATACTAGAGATCGTGACCTCAGACTGAGTGGTTACACCGATTCATATTGAGCTGGAAGTGTCTCTGATAGAAAGAGCACTTCAGAATGTTGTTTCAGTCTGAGGTCAGCCATGACTTCATGGAAGAGTAGGAATCAATCAAGTTTTTCTCTCAGCACGGCAGAAGCGGAATACATTGTTGCATGTTCCGCCAGTTGTGAAGCCATATAGCTTCAGATGTTGTTGACAGATCTATTTGATCTGGAGATGGAAGCCACTGTGATTCTATGTGATAACCAAGTTGTATAAAGATGATGGAGAACCATGTGTTCCATGATGGGTCGAAACACATAGAGATTCGTTATCATTACACATGTGATATGGTGCAGAGGGGAGCCATAAAGCTCCAGTATGTTAGCATGGATGAACATGTTGTTGATGTGTTGACCAAGCCTTTATCTCGTGTAAAGTTTGAGAACTTTCGGGATAAGCTTGGTGTAGTCCGAAAGGACCTCCCTCGAAAGGGAGAGTAGTGTTGTTGTGATTCCAGCGTCATGATGTGATGTCATCCTAGTGTTGAATATTTCCAGCTTCGTGTTGATGATGTGTTGTCAGCCTAGTGTTGTGATGCCAACCTCGTGTTGTGATGATGTGTTGCCAGACTCGTGTTGTGATGATGTGTTTCTAGCCTCGTGTTGTGATGCCAGCGTCATGTTGATGATGTGTTTCCAGCCTCGTGCTGTGATGATGTGTTGCTAGCCTCGTGTTGTGATGCCAGCTTCATGTTGATGATGTGTTGCCAGCCTCGTGTTGTGATGCCAGGTTCGTGTTGATGATGTGTTTCCAACCTCGTGTTGTGATGCCAGCTTCGTGTTGATGATATTGTGTAGCCAGCTTCGTGTTGATGATATTGTGTAGCCAGCTTCGTGTTGTGATGTCATCCTCGTGCTGAAGACTCTCAGCCTAGTGTTGATGTTGATGATGCTCCAGCCTTCGTGTTGTGATGTTGTTGTTGTTGATAATGCTCCAGCCTTTGTGTTGTGATATTGTTGTTGTTGATGTTGTATCAGCCTTGTGTTGTTATTGATGATGATGGTGTATTAGTGTTATATTAATCCATGTTGATGCAAATGATAATGATGCCACTTCAGCTTCTTGCTGAAAATGATGATGATGATGCCACTTCAACTTCTTGTTGAATATGATGACGATGATGATGTTATTTCATCTTTCATGTTGAAGATGATGATGAGTTACTTTAGCCTCATGCTAAAGATATTGATGATATTACTTTAGCCTCATGCTAAAGAAGATGATGATGTTACCTTAGCCTCACGCTGAAGATGATGATGATGTTACCTTAGCCTCATGTTGATGAGGATGATGATGCTACTCCAGCCTCATGTTGTGAACGATGATGATGAGAAAAACTTCCGATGATTTATAGATATGCCATTCAGTGTTCCATATGCTATTAATGTTTC
>JZKD02S1677328.1:120566-132537 GCA_000966675.3 Picea glauca
TTCAAAATTATGTTATCTTTATGAAATGCTTAATAAGAAATGAGGAAGGTGTGTTCTAGCTTACTTGTGTGCAGACATTGAATAGAACTTTGTGATGGAGATTTGATCAATTTGTTGGTGACTAAGACCAAGAACTGGATTGTTATTGTCCATGTGTTCTCATTCTTCGCATTTCAGTTATAAAGTATTAACTTGGAAAGATCCATTAAGAATCTATTTTTGCTCTACCAATGACGTTCCAACCCCTTCACTAGGGAATTGCATTTATCCTTGACAATAATCCCTAAAAGAATCCCACCCATGTAACTCCAACCTTCTTGGTTGTTTTATATAAACCTCTTCTTCAATCACGCCATTAAGGAATGCAACGCCCATCTAATGTAAAGACCAACGAAAACAAAAAGCCATAGACGTAATCATACAAATGGAGGTATCCCTAGCAACTGGAGAAAATGTCTCATTGTAGTCAACTCCCTCTTTTAGAGAGAACCCTCTTGCTACAAACGCGGCCTTGTACTTCTCAATGCTCCCATCAATTGCATGATTGATTTTGTAAATCCATTTGGAATCAATCACTCATTTCATAATTGGTCTTGGAACAATCTCCTAGAGATCATTCTTGAAAATGGACTTATACTCCTTTTTCATGGCATCATGCCATGCTTTCTTTGTAGTGACCTCCTCAAAGCTAGAAGGCTTTGTCGCCAAGAATGGAAGTCATTAATGCAACATAAGTAGGAAACTTCTTAGGTGGATTACAAATCTGAAATGTAGATATAGTAGTGCCAAGTTGCCAACATGTTCCTATGCATCCTGTAAGACTTGGGAATATCATCTCGACTTCCCAAATGATCTGGAGGGCAGTGTTGCCTTTCCTCTTTCATTGATCATTTGTTGATATGAATCTGATTTCTCATCTAATTTCAGATCTGAATATGGGTGTTAACCCCTAGATTTTCACCCTTGAAAACCTTGAGGGTTAAGAGCCAGCATGCACTATTTTGGCTAGCATTCTGAGATTCTCCTAGAGTTTAGCACTCGTGGTTAGCAGAGGTTGGTTCCCATCAGAGGCGAGTATATGATTTATACATGGTTGTTTGGTTCAGAGTTAGAGTTGACTTAGTTTCCATGCATTTTTGAGAGAGATGTCTACATACAGCATGCATTGCTATTTTTTAGGAGACACGGTTTGAGTGGGTCTCTTGACAGTTTGGAGTAGTTTTGAGCATACAGGGAGAGTCCTTGCATGATTCTATGCCCAATGGCACTTTTACGGGGGACATGCGAGAACTTTCTATTTTTAGCAGGTCTTGTTCCAAGCCCCAGATTCAGATTCTGAGCATGCACTGTTAATCCTTGAGACATTCAGAGTCTTTTGGACCTTTACCGGGATGCTTTGGCACAATTTACTATTTTTAGCAGGTTGAGCACAAGGGCTCGCATGTCAATTCAGATCCCTTACGGAAAAACGAATTCAATGAGTATAAATTCAAAAGCATTCAGAGAACTTTCTATTTTTAGACAGTGGTGGTGTTCTCCTAGTCTTCCTGGATGATGTGGACAGTTTCCTAAAATTTAGGAGCGGGATTCTATTTTTAGAAAGTTCTATATTTAGCAAGTACGGTCATCATCCATGCAATGCCAAGTGGCACCCTCACAGGTCGACATGTGGTAGATCTACAGAGTGATGTGGCATCCACTTAGGCAGGGGGGCGCATATTTCCAAGACTTGAACATAAATAAATAATTAATTGAGAAAAGGGAGTCGCATAATTGGGCCTAAATTTAGCCGTATATTCCTCCATATAATCACCCCTTCACTTGCCATGCATCAACTCCTTAAAATTCGCCTCCAATTGAGTTTAAACTGTATTTTTCTAAAAATTACGAAATTCCCCAAAAAATAGGGTGAATTTCCTCTTAGCCATAACTCACTCATGCTTTTGTCAAATTTAGCAAAAAGACATGCATTAGAAAGCTAAAGTTGGCCTCCATGCGTTTCTTTCACTCCATAAAGCCAATTCACATTCATTATCATTCATTACTCCTCCCTTTCTTCCTCAAGTGCGCCTTCCTAAGTTTTGGGGCGCATTCTCCTCTCTTGTGCGCATATAACCTTCATGCAAACTCTCACATACACTCACTCATCTCACACTCCTCACATATCTCTCTCCCTCATGTGCTTAGCCTCCATTTTTAGCCACCCATGCGTCCTCTTTCTCTCCCTTGGGATATGCACCCTCATTGTGCTATATATTGGATGTTTGACATTGATTATTGGTCGGTTCATTGCAGCTGCAGCATAGAGTCTCTCTCATTCTTCTCTCTCTATTTCTCTAGTCTAGTGGCTCTTCTCTGAGCAAAATAGTCATTGTACTAGTTGTAAGCTTGCCAAGTGTGGCGCAATCAACTCTCTTGTAAGCTTGATCAATAAAGAATTATGTGTTTGTCTTGAAACCTCTTTTCTTGGCAGTACTATGGTAAATTTGTGATCTGATTTGTCATTTTCTGAACTGTTTATCATGATTATTTCGATCCTTTGAATGGTTTTTCTTCTCTATTTCTAGTCTATTATCATTGTGCTAACCCTGCAGGCTCCCTCCAAGTGAAAGTAATCATTTTTCCTCATCATTTTGGGCCGCTTTTACACGCTGTCCAAGACAAACAGCTTGCTGATTTTTGTTTTTAAACGCAGAAAATCAGACTTTAGATCAGCAGCAAGGTGCTTCAGTGTGCCTAGGGACTCCCCCCTGAAGCTAGCAAGCACTAGCCCAAACGGAGAGGGGTCTAGCCCATAACAATTTGGGGCTTTTCTCCTTGAATTAGCCAAGTTTTCATCATTGTTATAACAGGATTATCAGCTCAATTAGAGGGTGAAAATTTGTGTTGACACTGGGACAGCATAATTTTCTCCCTCTTCAATCACTATCAAGGGCTCTTGCACCTTTGAGGACCACCCATCCTCATCAAACTTCACATCCTAAATTACCACTGTCGAACTCCTTTGGACAAAAACCAAGTATAGGTTCTTGGTTGAAATCTCTTATGATGCACTACTTATCATCAAACTCAATTTTACATTTCAGATTTGTAATAGTTGAGACAAACAATAGAATCTTAATCAAACTAGGCGGCAGGCACAAACCTTCCAATCATTGATAGGTAGCATCATCAACTATATCCACCTGCATGTCCAATTCTTTTCTTGAAGCTTGCTGAAAACTTTTTTACTAAATGACATATGTCATGATGCCACTGTCCACATACCAACCAACACCCTGAAATATCCCTGATCCAACTGATCTGGATATCTAATGCTGAACTACGGTTTGGCTATTGAATCTGATACTCTAGGGGTTTCTGACTGCGTTTGAGTAACTGTGTGAAGATGCTCGGTTGTTTTTGCATGTGTTCCAGTTTATTATGTGTTTAGCAGTATAAAACAANGTGCGCATATAACCTTCATGCAAACTCTCACATACACTCACTCATCTCACACTCCTCACATATCTCTCTCCCTCATGTGCTTAGCCTCCATTTTTAGCCACCCATGCGTCCTCTTTCTCTCCCTTGGGATATGCACCCTCATTGTGCTATATATTGGATGTTTGACATTGATTATTGGTCGGTTCATTGCAGCTGCAGCATAGAGTCTCTCTCATTCTTCTCTCTCTATTTCTCTAGTCTAGTGGCTCTTCTCTGAGCAAAATAGTCATTGTACTAGTTGTAAGCTTGCCAAGTGTGGCGCAATCAACTCTCTTGTAAGCTTGATCAATAAAGAATTATGTGTTTGTCTTGAAACCTCTTTTCTTGGCAGTACTATGGTAAATTTGTGATCTGATTTGTCATTTTCTGAACTGTTTATCATGATTATTTCGATCCTTTGAATGGTTTTTCTTCTCTATTTCTAGTCTATTATCATTGTGCTAACCCTGCAGGCTCCCTCCAAGTGAAAGTAATCATTTTTCCTCATCATTTTGGGCCGCTTTTACACGCTGTCCAAGACAAACAGCTTGCTGATTTTTGTTTTTAAACGCAGAAAATCAGACTTTAGATCAGCAGCAAGGTGCTTCAGTGTGCCTAGGGACTCCCCCCTGAAGCTAGCAAGCACTAGCCCAAACGGAGAGGGGTCTAGCCCATAACAATTTGGGGCTTTTCTCCTTGAATTAGCCAAGTTTTCATCATTGTTATAACAGGTTTATCAGCTCAATTAGAGGGTGGAAATTTGTGTTGACACTGGGACAGCATAATTTTATCCTTCTTCAATCACTATCAAGGGCTCTTGCACCTTTGAGGACCACCCGTCCTCATCAAACTTCACATCCTAAATTACCACTGTCGAACTCCTTTGGACAAAAACCAAGTATAGGTTCTTGGCTGAAATCTCTTATGATGCACTACTTATCATCAAACTCAATTTTACATTTCAGATTTGTAATAGTTGAGACAAACAATAGAATCTTAATCAAACTAGGCAGCAGGCACAAAAAGAAGATCATGCAACTCAAGAACATCACCTGATATGGTGCCAATTCCAATCATTGATAGGTAGCATCATCAACTATATCCACCTGCATGTCCAATTGCTTTTCTTGAAGCTTGCTGAAAACTTTCTTACTAAATGACATATGTCACGATGCCACTGTCCACATACCAACCAACACCCTGAAATATCCCTGATCCAGCTGATCTGGATATCTAATGCTGAACTACAGTTTGGCTATTGAATCTGATACTCTGGGGGTTTCTGACTGCGTTTAAGTAACTGTGTGAAGATGCTCAGTTGTTTTTGCATGTGTTCCAGTTTATTATGTGTTTAGCAGTATAAAACAATGCATGCGAAATAAGGACAACACAGCTCACTAATATATATATATATATATATATATATATATATAATGCTGGAAAAAGCAGGAAATACAATAAAGACTGGAAGCAGATATGATAATCATCAGTTAGATCTCATGGATCGTCACTGGAATACAAAATAACAGATAAGAAATACCCATGACTAGAAGAACAGGTATTGGTCTACGCATGCACGGATAGATCGGCAAAAAGCAGTCTGGCAGCTCACGGTAACTGCTGTAGAATCCGAAAAACTCGCCCTGATGGCGATACCCGTCGAAATGAGCTGGAAACTGTCTCAAAAGATGTGCCCTCGCCTCTAAACTGATCCTGAGGACTGTCGGACTGAAGATCCGACCTCTGAAGCTCTGAATGTCACCCCCTGGGGGTTTGCGCACCTCTTGGGCTCAATGAGTGCGCCCTAGAGATTCCACTGGCGGAATCTGATGATGTATAGCTCAAAACGATCGTCCTGGTCTCCTCTGTAATGGGTCGGAAGGGATTCCTCAAATCTGCCCCGAGATGTCCCCTAGAACCCCAAATGTGCTTCCCCGAGAGTTGTGCCCTAAATGACTGTTTTCCACTTTCCGGAAGATTCCACCGTCGAAAACTGACGACAGGTGGCTCAATAGGTGCGCCCTGGCTAACTCTTTAATGGATCAAAAGGAATCGGCCAGATTTGAAACTGTCTCAAGCGGCCGCACAAACCCTCTCTCAATCACTTGCGCCCTCACTAGTTGAGTTGCGCAATCACTGAACTGGACATTGTAATGCACGGTGAGATACCTGGATGGTATCTACGATAGGCTAGGGTGTGTCTCTCAACACCGAAACCAATCAATGGTGGTGGTTTCCTCCAAAAATCCACAAAACAACAAGGGGGTCGATTTCCTCCTCTGCAAATATCTCAACATCAAATCATAACATAGCATAATGAAGTAGGTTGCTTTACCCTTTCTTTATAGCTTCCCGAAACCCTAATTCATTGTTGACCTTTTCCCTCCAAGTGACTTTCACTTTATTTTATTATTCCTTGATAAAATCACTTAATTAATTAATTAATTAACCATTTTACCTCTAAAAGTGATGTATCCATCCTAATGGCTTCTCCTGCCACTGAAAGTCACTTCTCATCATCTTATCCTGTAATGCTCTTCCTCCTGATTCCAATGAGCTATTACACTAAGAGGTTTCTCCAAGTAATATGCCCATTATGACCTTCTTAGTGAATTTAATTAAGATATGACCCATAATAACTCAAAATTACGAAAATCATCGGAATGCAACGGAACCAAAGCCAAGTTGTGCAGAATGGATCCTGATGATGAACGATGCAAGTCGGGCCCAATAAAACCCCTCAATATCTCCTGAACTCTCTATCACCCCTATCTGGCTACTCTGGTAGGCATAACACTCTATAATGTTATAATGTCCCAAAATGGGGACATTACACACCCAAGATAGTGTTAGTAGAAAGGCATGAAACCATAGACAAGGTAATTTCTCTTTTGGATGCCAACTCATCCACTTCAACTAAAGTGTTTGCACTCCCCTGCAAACTATTTTTGTTGCAACTTATTCTTCCCTTTTCTCTTCTCTAAACATTGATTAACTTAGTGCCCCTTCTTGTTACACTTGTAACAAGTAACATGACTCTAATTCTTTGCACTAAAGTCAAAAGAGGATGTCTTTGTCTTCTTACCCTTCGCAGGTCTCCTTTTCTTTACACCTTTCTTCATCTTTCTAATGAGAGCAAGGTCTTGGGCCTCTTCTGTTCGGACTGACATTGTTTCCTGCCCTATTTCTTCTTGGACAAAGATATTCCAAAGATTCTCATAAGTTGGGATTTTTTCCTGAGCACGAACACCTTGAACAAAGGTTTCCCAAACAAGAAAAAACCATTTAGTGCAATAGGCACTAATTCCTCATCTTCTATCTTCATACCAACAGAAAATAATTGATCTCTAAGCTTGGTAATCTTCATAAGGTAACTTACCACAACCTCTTAATCACTCATGTGTGTTTGGGACAGCTTGTTCTTCAAAAGCATCTTCTAGAAATGTCGATGCTCCAATAAAGCACAATGAACGCTTTGAACATCTCCTTATTGATTTCCCTGCAATGTGAGGAATTAAGAGGTCCTTCATGGAGTCCTGAAAAATCCACTTAGCCTCAACAACCTTCTTTTAGTACTGAGTTAATTGTTGAGGATTGGTCGGGGTAGTCTGATACCTTGGACTATGCCCCATAGATCAAGCTCTTCCATAAGCATCTACAACCTGCACTTCCGAGGAGTGAAATTAGACGCCCCCATAATCATTCAGATTGCTTGAGACCTAACGTATTGAAGTTCGCCATTCATTACAATCGCTTGGGTCACAACTTAAAACAAAAAATTTAGCCAAAATAAATCAGCAACCTTTCACGGGTTAAATCCACCCTTCACGGAAATGCAAAACAACTCAACCTCTCACAAGTCTCTGTGTTTTTCTTAGGCGTGAATCACTCCAATCACTGAAACTTGTTGGGCTTTACACCTACTGAAATCGACTCCCTCTCACGAATCATTTCCATCTCCATTCACTAAACGAAAAAAAAAAAATAGTACAACAATGTTCGTACCAAGTTAAAATTTTAATTCATGATTTGCAAATCTGAACTTGAGGTTTTAACCTAGAACTAAACATGAAAATCTTATAGAATGCAACAGCTTTTAAACTCAGTCAACTCAGACTTGGACTCGACCAAGTTGACAGAGTTGACCATAAACCGTCTCGACTCGACCCTCTACTCAGTTTAGGGACCGGTTTGGTACCGAACTAGTCCAACTCGGCCAAGTTTGTACCTACTTGGCCAAGTTGGTCATCTTCCTCACCATGGTGCATAGTTTGAGGAAAAGTTAATTTTTTTTTAAATCTACCTAAACCCTAAACTCTAAAAACAAACTATATAGAGACCCCCCCCCCTAAACCTCTATTTGCCTCACACATACTAGTACTACTACTGTAGTTGTAGATGTCCCTGAGGAGCCTGACGAGCCCGAAGACTCTAACCCAGAGGATGATCTTGTAGCTCACGCTGAGGATCCCATTTCTAGCAGTGGTGATGAGTTTGATGATAGATCGTGTTGATAAGTGATTTGTAGTAGGCCAATAGCTAGTAGCATGTTTTTTGGACTCTAGAAGCCATTTAGAGCCTCATTGATTTTGTATTTTGTTTCCAATATTTATTGCACTTGGTGACATTTTCATATATTCACCCTTACATGGTATGTACATTGGCAGACTTTGCATATTTTGTCTCTAACGGTTTGGAATCTTTAAAATATATTTTTTTCTTTAAAATTTAAATATTTTATGTATTTTTTAGTAAATCGAGTCATTAAATCCAAACCGGTCCAAGTCATGTCTGAGTCTAAGTCAAGTGCGAGTTGACCCTCGGTCAATTTCGAGGCCTAGTCCTAGTTTTAGAACATCGTGAAATACTAACCAAAACTTCTCTTTCTTACAAACAAATGTTGTAGAAGTTTAGATCAGGAATAGAGATGCATCATATGTGAATTTGGGATCAATCCACCATGTAACGAGCGGTAGATCTGAGGAAAAAAAACAGGAGGATCAAAATCAGTAGCAACAAACAATAATCTTCTCATTAACCATGAAAATGTAATTACAATGATACAATACAAGGGAGAGACACGCTAGGAAGGAAGGCACTCCACTCGCTTGATTTCTCTCAAGTTAATTTTCCCTCTAACACACCATGTTCTCATCTCAAGCATCCACGTGGTGGAAGAAGGCAAGTCAAACTCAACTCTCTTAAACTAACACACTAGCTAAATTAAGAATGTCGTCCCAAATGAGAGTTTGTCTCACTAAAATTTCACTAACATGTGTCAAGTGAACTAGAATAGATCTAATTTTATCTCTTTAGACAAGGCACATTATGCACGAGGGATGAGGCGCACTAGGATAGAGAATATTCTCCCTAATTAAAGTGCTCAAGTCATTATTAAATGCAAACAACTCACTTATGACTTGTTATCCCCTGACATGTAGGGATAACTAGAGGATTTTTTCACTTGTGATTTTCATCACAATCAGCACTTTCACAGATGAGATCTATGGTTTTCTGTGGACATTTGGCCAAAGATGTTCCCTACATTTGCTAAGTTGACTCTCATGATGGTATTTTTTATGGAGATTGTACCATGCATTGCTATATCTCATGTTTTKCTCACATTTGATTATATCACTCTCTATWTTTGTCATGATTGTGATGATCATTGGTGTAATTTCACCATGGCTCATAACACTCTAAAMTTGTGTCTCCTACTAGGTTGTACTTGGGTGGGTTCATATCTTCCAATAGATAAGTGTGTTGCCTTTTGAGTCAACTGTACTACTAGCAACCTTATTAGGTGTTCCAAGTCATTGGYCTGTCACCCATAGCCATTTTCATGCCCTTTCATTTTCTTGGTCATGATTGATTTGTCATAAGTCATACATCAAGGTTCATACTTAATAGTCCCATGTAGGAAAGCCTCATCTTAAGAGCTATAAGCTCGAGGTTGATGTGGCTAAAATAAAATAAAAAAGCCAAACAATAAAGCTTGAGCCATACCACCTCACTATGAGGGTAATGCCCCAAGTCCCATGCTTAACAATGCATCTCTAAAGAAAAGGACAAATCAAATATAAAACAAAAAGGCAAAGAAAGGTGAAGTAAGAAACAGTGTCGAGGAATGGTAACTCAATGCTAAAGCACTCCCTCTCATTAAAGGCACTCATGTGGATGAATGTCTTAAAAAAAATTATGGTGGCTATGTGAGTCAATTCATGAAGTTTCCTCCCTTAACATCACGTCCACTTCATTACCCACACCTAACGTAGTGTTCTAGGAAATGCATCTTGTCTTAGGGGTTTCACATGTAATGAAGGTTAATGTTGTCCTTGCCTTAGTCAATTTGGGAAGGGGGTATAAGTTAAATGAGCCATTGAGCTATTTGAAAGATGACACTTATGATCAATCACCTAATGATACATATCTAGATGCAATAGATGCTTCTATGAGTAAAACACTCTTGCATTGGGATTTGTGTATGTGCCTCGAGATTGGTGTACATGCATTGGGAACTATGTACCTACATTGAGATTTGTGACTACTTTGGGATCCATGACACATGCCTTGGGATCTCTGACTACCTTGGGCATTGTGTACTGCATTGGGTGTTGTGACTTCCTACCTTCGGTGTTGTGACTGCATTGGGAGCTATAACAAAGCCTTGGATCCTTGAGATGGGTCACTTGAACACTTTATGGAGGTCGTTGCACCTTGGAGGACATGCTAGCATACTTGTTGAGCATTTTTATGGAGTCGTCCACCTTGGAGAACTCACACGCGTGGCCTACATTTTTAGGACAACTTGATCGTTGAGGTGGCTACTTTGGTTGTTGAGGTTGTTAGCTTTATTTGAGGAGGTTGTTGAGGACCTTTTGACTCCTTCCTCTCTCATTGTGGACATCATTGTATAGGTGGCATAATCACCTCTTATTATGATGTATTGTTGACAATACCTCCATAGTTAGTTGAGGAGATAATGGTTCTTTATGATTTTCTAGGCTAGATCTAGGAGGATATTATTTTTCTATTGAGAAGGTTGTTAGATCTCTTGTTTGTATGAGAGAAACACCTCTCATTGTGAACTTCGCTAGAAGCTTGTGGAGAAAATTATTTGTCGACTTTTTGGTTCATGCTATGGATGGTTAATTAGAGTGCTCTCTTGGAAATTTTGTCTATGTGGATGTTTATGAAAATGGATGGATGTCAATGGATCAATGGTCTTGTGTCAACTTGATGAGCAAGTGGTTTCTCTTTAAATCTTTGTGCTAATTTATTTTGAAATGTGTTAAGTGTGGTGTTACTTCTCTAGTGTTGGTGGTGCACCCTCTTCTACTTTCTTGATAGGTCTCTTCTCAAGAATATTAAACGATTTCAATTGAGGATTTTCCCCTTGACTATCCTGAAATTTCTTAGGCTACTAAAACAATTTGGTAGGGTTTGAAGTGGTCAACCCTAACTATCTTTCTTCTCGAGAGGAGTCTTAGTTGACCCCATATGCCCAATCAATGAACTAGGAACTAGTCTATTTATGTTCTAATCAAATCTAAAATTTAAATTTAAATTTTGTTTTTCTTTTAAGTAGATCTGAAATTCCATGGCTTGCACTTCAATTTCCAGCCCCAACACCCTACGACACCTTGGTAGAATTTTCACCTTTTGAAGCTTGAAATCATCTATTTTGAAAATCTATCTTGCCACCCCTAAATTTCTGCTTTAAATAGGGTAAATCAATGTGCTTTTAGTGGCTGTTATGTGCCTTTAATTTCCAGATTAGTAAGCTGCATTTATCTTCAGGTTTACTCCATGTTTTAGCCTTGAAAAAACACAATTTCAAATCCGTTTTAAGGGGTGAAACTAACTGCTGTAATTTACTTGTTCATGTTCCAATTTCATGCATCTTTAGACAAGTTTTATAGAAGCAAAGAATAAATTCAGATCTGGATTTTGTGGGAGTTGAATACATATAGAAACACTCTAGTAAACCCCCAAAATTGCTTAAATGAACTCTTGACTCAAATCTGGAATTTACCTTAATTAATCAACTCGATCCTTAAATCTCAAATCATTTGAAATTGGTTTTAATTGGGTAGTAACATAGGTAACCTTAGACTTGACTTGTCTCGTCTTAGGAACCGCAATTGCTACTAGGGAAGCCTACCTTGTGTTGGGTTTGTCCCAACCTAAAAATAGGGAAGTAGTTGACTAGGTGAAAGTGGCAATTCTTCAATGTTGCACTCAACCTTAGTACCTTGTGAGGGCTTTGCACCAGGGGTGCAAGATTGTGTGATAAGGTGACTAATCACTAGTAAAATGGTTAACTACACTCTAAAAATACTAAATAGAACTGCTAAAAGTAGATAGTGTAAAAACAGAAACCCTAAATTTAAGAAATGATGGATAATCGCTAGTCCATCAACAATCTAAAATAAGAAGCTACTAAAAAATACAAAATCCTAAATTTTGAGAGATGAAGGAAATCATCTAGACAACAAGCTCAAAG
>JZKD02S1677328.1:183348-207367 GCA_000966675.3 Picea glauca
ACAACGAAGCCATGATGACAATCACACTGACTATCCCTACACAACTTGTCCAGAAACATGCAGAAAAGATCTTGCCAAGTAATGGGATATCCATTACAAATTTTAATATATTACCGAAAATAGTATATGACCGTGGAGATTATGATCGGATTATATTGCTCAATGAAACAAGTATTGTGGAAAAAGTTCCCACGATTTGTTCAGAATATTGTTTCGTACCGGACACAACAATCAGCCAACTTGCACAGAGCAATGACATTTACCCAATCATAACTATTGGTGCAGTTGTCACACTTGTGAGAAAAGTTGGCCCGCAACACATTCTTTATATTAAAGATGGAGAGTTAGATAATGACAAGGCAATGGTATCATTCTCCATATCCAGTTTTGTCCTTTACTTTCACATGGTCATATATCTCAGTTATGTTACACAACTATTACATTTTTCCATGTTACAGCTACAATTGTTTGACACCTATTCAAATTTATTTTCCTCAATGGAACAACAATTGCATAAAGGGCAATTTCCACTTATGCTCTTCAAAAATATAACAAAGAAAAGAGATGTTAAAGAAAGGATCTTTCGCACAACCCAAGCAACATTTGTAACATAATTGCGAACATACATAGTACATGATCTCAAGAAACTAACTAGCTCGCCAACTGTTGTACGTATACATCTACAATTCCATCCACACTTTGCACATAAAAATTGTCTTAAACAATTGTGTGCAACTTTTTTGTTGTACACTTATATATTATATTGTTCAATATATTAACTATTATGCTCACATGCGTAGGTTGAGGGTGTTTTGGTTGTAGCAAATGTGTACTCGACCCCCTTCGAGCATGTATGTGCCAAATGCAACTCTCATTCTTTTGCCTCTGCTTTCATAAATGATGGCACAATTGATTGCCTACATTGTAGTAAAAAATGCCCTTACATATATAGACATTGCCTCAATCCTGCCATGTGAACCCTCAACAACACAATTGTACATTGTACAATTGGACAACCTGTATTACAAGATGTGCTACCTGGGTTGGCAGAATTTCCATATGAAGTATACCTACAGAAAAAGGAAAACAATGTCTACATGTTACACGACTTTCATGTCCATAGCGAATTTACATTAAATGAGGACAATGCCATATTGCATATCGGTTGAACCAAAAAAAAAAATCATATCATGCGTTGACAAGAAACGAAACAATCTCATATGTATATGTCCATGCTACCTAATCAAGATATGAATAGATTTTTGCATTGCCATGACAAAGTGAACTGGAAGTGCATAAGATTGTTCAGTCCATGAATGAGAAGCATGAGGAAAGACCTCATACAAAGTATCCAACTGTGAATAAATCAGGTCCATCCTTTAAGCCGTTAAAATGGCTTGCTCCTCTGAACAGAACCATCATGCATTTTCAATAATATTGCAAATTTGGCATTGTTCAAACTCCATTAAGTTAAATGTTGACACTCTTTTCCAGAACTAATAATGTTAGAACACTGTCATGTCAACGTGATCTTGGTTCATAGTACTATCAGAAGCAAATGTTCATAGTGATATTGGTTCATAGTAATATAGTAATTGACAAATTTCTTGGTGCCCATTTGGGGATTTGGTTATAGATGGGATACTATGCTCAATCTCCGCTGATTTTTTCATGTCTTGTGTTTGGCAGACTTTTGTTCATGTGCTTTCGTACTATAGTTCAAGGTTCTCACGGGCCTGGTTTTTAAATTATGGTTGCATGATAGATTCAGGATCTTAGCGGTTTTTCTATGATCGTAAAGAATATACAAGACCTGCCTTTCCTTTTAATGTAAGCTCTGTGAAGCAAATGTAATATGTAGTTCATTTGAGCACTTTTACTTGATTGATGAAATTACCAAAATTCTTCTTCAAAAATATTTTGAAATAAAATGATATATGCTAGGTGAAGTCCAATGGAACTATGATATCAACCACGGAAAATTAAAATTAAAATTCGTTGTTTTTATACTTACAGTCAAGTTGACCGTACAATAATTTTACTTGAACAACCCTCCATTGATTTTTTCTTAAGCTTTTCGATGCTTCTCTTATTCAAACACATCCTGGAAAGTATAACTGTGACTCTGCTTCTTTATTCCTTGATTGAAGAGCATGTTCACCTGTCTAATGCAATTCATAGTAATTGTTAAGACCATCAATGGGGTTTTTTTAAGACCTATTCCCACTTCCGAAAATTGCCCTCCCCTTTTTTTTTCCCCTCTACTTTCCCTTTCTGGTTACTTAGTCGTTTTTTCGAAAAATGTCTAAGTGTACGGGTTGGCGGATTCACGCATTCACATTTCCACCGATTCTTTTATATCACGAGTCCGACCGACCGCTTCCCCATTCCATACTCAACAACTTTTTCGATCACGGGTTCCCGGCCAGGCGGGCTCACGATTGCGCTTCCATTGTTCCGCCCCCTCCAAACAGCACCTGGACTTCCTCGATATACAAATTGACAACCAAATTCCCCTTTCTTTTTCTCCTCTACTTTCCCTTTCTGGTTACTTAGTCGTTTTTTTTAATATGTCTCATGCTTTTATATCACGAGTCTGATCAATCGCTTCCCCATTCCATACTGGCCACTTTTTCGATCGTCGATTCTCGGGAAGGCATGCTCAACATTGCGCTTCCATTGTTCCACAACCTACAAACAACACCCAGAGTTCTGCGATATACAAATTGACCATCAAATTCCTCCATCATGCCCTATTCCGTGTTACACATTTTGCAGTCAAAAGTTCGGAGACATACAACTTGACCATCGGGCCCTCATGTCTCCTGGGTATAACTTGTGACCCTATTTTGAAGCACGATCGACCGCTTTCCATACTTGTCCATTTCTTGGAATCTCTTTCGCGGGTCGTTGGGTTGGCGGGTTCACAAAATGTCTAATCCTTAATCTCTCTTCGTCGTCCCCACCACCTTCCCACTTCTTTCTAAATATGCAATTATTAAGCTTTAATGCTAACAACTCATCATGAAGAAACCGTAAAGATTGTCATTAATGGGCGAAAGGCTCGAGGAGATCTCCCATTAATACGAATTAAACCAAGATTTGTGGAGGGTTATATTATCCCTTCCGAGTGTTAATTTCAAACATCATGGAATCTCTTTCTCACGTCGTTGGGTTGACGACTTCACGAAATCTCTAATCCTCAATCGCTCTTCATCATCCCCGCCACCTTTGCACTTCTTTCTAAGTATGCAATTAGTGAGCTTTAATGGTAACAACTCATTACACAGGAACCGTAGAAATTGTCATTAATCAGCGAAAGGATCGAGGAGATTTCCCATTGATACGCATTAAACCAAGATTTGTGGGGGGTCATATTATCCCTTCTGATTGTTCATTTCAAACATCATTTGGAGCAAATAGACATTCTCGTCAACTAATGGCAGCAACTCAACAACATTTCTGTTGAGATATAGTAAACACCTTTGGGCACGATGACCAGAACTTCCAGTGGTCCAGGGCATATTCTTACTACTCGTCTCCTTCCGCCCATAAGGAAATAAGGAGACGGTCCCTTGGTGCGCCGAGAGATATATTTCAAACCAAAGAATTCCAAGGCAACCCCCTTGCGTTTATTTGTTTTATAACCATATAAATGTGTATATCCTTACCCCCTACGTTTATTTGTTTTGTAACCCTATAAACATGTATATCCTGCATTCACTCTATATATCCATTTCCTGCTCCAAACTTCAATGATTTTACAGAAAAGCACGAAAGAATGGTCAACGCAAAGTTTGATGCGGTTGATTTCGAGCCGAAAGAAGATGATCTAATGGACGATGATACAACAATGGATGATGATACAACAATGGATGATGGAAATGTAGACATTGTTCCCACTTTTGTACCCAAATTGAAATCCACCATAACAGGGGGCACTTCCTAGTTCGGTGATGGTGGCCCTAACAAGACCAAAGGAAGGGGTTTCTGAAAAGAAATTGACACTGAACCCAATAGCCGCTTTGCAGGTCAAGAGTTTGAGTCTCTCGACTTGGATGGTGGTCCTGACCCTCAGAGATGTATCCTTTCCTTTCATTTTTAGGGTTTTGGATTAGGGTTTGAATTTGTCCCTAGTGTAGGCTGTGTCCCTAAAGTCTTTGACTGTAAGGAGATGGTCTCTTGGTGCACCGAGAGATATATTTCAAGCCAAAGAATTTTTCAATTGCAGGACTAGTTTCCTGTTATCTGGAGATATAATTAACTTCTTAGGGAGTGAGGACTAGAACTCATAGTGGTGCATGGCATATTACTACTACTCATCCCCTTCCGCCCAGACCGAAGTAATTTGGACCTTTGGAATTGCTTGTGCAGGTTGTGTCCCTGAAGTCTTTCACTGTAAGGAGGTGGTCTCTTGGTGCATTGAGAGATATATTTCAAGCCAAATAATTATTCCACTGCGAGACCACTCTTTTGTTTCTTTGTCACCTTAGGTCTTCCGCGAGATGTTGAGATTGTCGAAGCCAACATTGACCTTTAGAGGAGAAGATTGCAAGGAGTTCCTAAAAAAGAATGATAATCATTTTTGTATGCATGTTCAAGATCTTTTTGATGCCTTCTGCATGTTGTCGCAGTAGATGAACAACACATAATTGTATGCATGTTTTTTTTTTTTTTTGTAACTCCTCTACCTGTATTTATGACAAGTATGTTCAATGCTTCGATGCAAAGAACCCAGTCCAATGTCTATGGATAAATATATATTACCCACTATTTTTCTTATAGATTTACTATTAAAAAATTGCCTTGGAATCTTGGTTGGTGCTTCTTTGTTGGATTTAATACCTCTTCTCATTTGCATGGTTTGATAGTCTCGTAATTCTTAAATATTGTATTGACTCAAGTAATTTGATCAATTATTAAGCATTGAATAATTATATGACAATGCATTATGTAGATCACATGAGGCTTCTATGGAAACATAAATGAATTTCACACAATTTCAAACCAACATTCAATTCCATTCGTAATGTAGATAGAACATAGCATCACTAATTCACGATGTGGGAGTTGGGGCCCCACCCAAGAAGTTTCATTCTCATCTCAACCTTGCTGAGCAAATGATTTCTTATTTCCCTCTCACTTCCTTGATTCCTTCACTCGAAAAGGAAACATATTATTGGTTGTCCATCCCCTCGCCTCTATTTGAGCACTTTTACTTTATTAATGAAATTACCAAATTTATTCTTCGCAAATATTTTGAAAAAAAATGATATATGCTAGATGAAGTCAAATGGGGCTATGAAAACAACCACAATATTAAAATTCAAGTACGTCGTTGTTATACTTACAATCAAGTTGACAGTACAATAAGTTTATTTCAACAACCCTCCATTGATTTCTTTGTATCTTTTCGATGCTTCTCTTATGCAAACACATACTGGAAAGTATAACTATGACTCAATTTCTCTATTCTTTGATTGAAGAGCATGTAGAGTTGTTTAATTAACTTCATAGTTATTGTTGCTCCTAAAGTCTGCACTTGAGTGTTAAAGGGCAGAGCCAAGCCACCAAAAATTTGGAATGGTCGTTCTTTTGAATTTGTTGGTGAGTTAGAGGGTTGTTTCACCAAGACAAAAGCATGGTCAAATTGGCAAGATGATATGGATGAGGGTTCTCCTTGGCTGGTAGCAGAGTAATGACAAACACGTGAAATAATAGAGGTAAAAACAAAGAGAAACAACAAACCATTCAATGAATAATCTACTGCAAGAAGTTTAATACTTAAAATAATATTTCAAGGCATTAAACAATGTATCAAAAACACAATTACTCCCATAGGTTGCAATAAAAACAAATCTTCATCAAAGCATTAGTTGTCGCACCCCAGTCGCTTGAAATGACCAATAACACAATCTACAGAATCGACCTCCCTATTATCGAATCAACAAAGATGAATATTATGGGATCAAAGAATTTTTTGTGTGTGGGAATTGAATTGGAAAAAAATGTTACTTATTCTACTTTTTTTAAGGCCTTATCACAACAAGAATGCAAACTTATCCTAACCCACTGTTATCTACAAAAGCCAAACATCAATAACGCCTATAAATCAACTATACATAGTTATAGAAAAAAATCAAGTTATAGTTTATATTTGCATTTGCTCACACCCTTTTTAATGATACAAGCACAATAGAAAACGAGTATGTGGATAAAATATTGGACTAGAAAATGATGAGTTTACAACAATGGGGCTTGTTTGAGACCAATTATCGCTTCCGAAAATTTCCCTCCCCTTTTTTATTTTCCCACTCTCTTTTATCCCCTTATTTTCCCTCTTCTATACTTAACTGAATTCCCCTTTATTTTTCCCCTCTACTTTCTCTTTTTGGTTACTTAGTCATTTTTCTGAAAATGTCTAAGTGTGCGGGTTGGTGGACTCATGGGTTCACATTTACACTCATGCTTTTATATCACGACTCCGACCGTCTGCTTCCCCATTCCATACTTAGCCACTTTTTCGATCGCCGATTCTCGCGCAGGCGGGCTCTAGATTGCACTTCCATTGTTCTGTGACCTACAAACAATACCCTGACTTCCGCGATATACAAATTGACCGCTGAAATCCCACATCATCCCCTCTTCCGTGTTACACATTTTGCACTCAAAATTTTCGAGACATACAATTTGACCGTCGGGCCCTCATGTCTCCTAAGGATCCCTTGTCACCCTATTTTGAAGCTTGTCTGACCACTTTCCATACTTGGTCATTTCTTGGAATCTCTTTCGCGGATCGTCGGGTTGGCGGGTTCACAAAATCTCCAATTTCTAATCGTTATTCCTCGTTCCCGCCACCTTCGTACTTCTTTCCAAGTATGCAATTAGTAAGGTTTAATGCTAACAACTCATCATGCAACAACTGTAAAGATTGTCATTAATGAGGTAAAGGCTCGAGGAATCAGTCACACTGACTATCCCTACACAACTTGTCCAGAAACATGTAGACAAGATCTTGCCAGGTAATGGGATATCCATTACAAATTTCAATATATTAGCGAAAACGAGTCTGAACGACTGTTTCCCTATTCCATACTTAGCCACTTTTTCGATTGCGGGTTCCCAGATAAACGGGCTCAAGATTGTGCTTCCATTGTTTCACGACCTACAAACAACACCCAAAGTTCCGCGATATACAAATTGATCGTTGGACTGCCCCATCATGCCCTTTTCCGTGTTACACATTTTGCACTCAAAACTTCTGAGACATACAATTTGATCGTCGGGCCCTCACCTCTCCTGAGTATCCCTTGTAACCCTATTTTGAAGCCCGACCGACTGCTTTCCATACTTAGCCATTCCTTAATCACTCTCCTCCCCACCACCTTCACACTTCTTTCTAAATATGCAATTAGTAAGCTTTAATGCTAACAACTCATCATGAAGGAACTGTAAAGAGTGTCATTAATGAGCGAAAGGCTCAAGGAGATCTCCCATTAATACGCATTAAACAAAGATTTGTGGAGGGTTATAGTATCCCTTCCAAGTGTTCATTTCAAACATCATGGAATGTCTTTCGCGGGTCGGCGGGTTCACGAAATCTCCAATCCTTAATTGCTCTTCATCATCCCCACCACCTTCGCACTTCTTTCTAAGTATGCAATTACTAAGATTTAATGCTAATAGCTAATCATGCAACAACCGTATAGATTGTCATTAATGAGCGAAAGGCTTGAGGAGATCTCCCATTAATATGCATTAAACAAAGATTTGTGGAGGGTTATATTATCCCTTCTGAGTGTTCATTTCAAACATCATGGAATGTCTTTCGCGGGTCGTCGGGTTCACGAAATCTCTAATCCTTAATTGCTCTTCGTCGTCCCCGCCACCTTCGCACTTCTTTCTAAGTATGCAATTACTAAGCTTTAATGCTAACAACTCATCATGCAACAACCATATAGATTGTCATTAATGAGTGAAAGGCTCGAGGAGATCTCCCATTCACACGCATTGGACCAAGATTTGCGAAGGGTTATATTATCCCTTCTGAGTGTTCATTTCAAACATCGTATGGAGAAAACGTACGTTCTCGTCAAATTATGGTATCCCTCGACAACATTTATGTGGAGATATAGTGAACATCTTTGAGCGTGAGGACCAAAACTTCCAGTGGTCCAGGGTATATTCTTACTACTCATCCCTTTCGGCCTAGAACGAAGTAATTTGGACCTCTGGAATTGCTCATGCAGGTTGTGTCCTTGAAGTCTTTGACTGTAAGGAGATGGTCTCTTAGTGCACCGAGAGATATATTTCAAGCCAAAGAATTATTCCACTGTGGGACCACTCTCTTGTTTCTTTGTCACCCTAGGTCTTCCGCAAGATGTTGATATTGTCGAAGCCAACATTGATCTTCAGAGGAGAAGATTGCAAGGAGTTCCTAAAAAATCATGATAACGGGTTGGACCTCTTACCCGAGTTCTTGGAAGACCTGATGACAGTTCCTGAAGATATCACAAGGTTACAGGTTAGTTCACTTAGAAATCCATTCCAGGAAATTGCCTTGTTGTTTACAAGAATAACGGGACAAGAATCCACAACAAGCATTTCCTGCATGATTCTTTATATTTTGTATTACACTGTCAAGGAACAAACCATTTTTTATTGGGGGAAGCTAATTTCCATTGAAATTTGTTCCCAATTTTCACGATTCAAACAAGAGAAGAAATTTTATATGTCATCCTACTTGGTTTTCGCGATAGTGCATTGTTGTCCATTTCCAAAATTGTCTGTGTCCAAGAAGGTAAACTGTGAATTCGACCCAGTAACCTTCTGGTACCAGGCCTAAGATATGCTGAAAGGATAAAAAGGTTCGACCCTAATGGTATTTTTGTTGAACATTTACTAGCAGTTGGATTCAACAATTATTTTATCAATACACTCATGAACGAAGACAAACACAATGATGACAACACTCCTACTCTTGACGTTGGTGACCTAGAGACATTGCAAAGCACCAATGAATTGTACAAACAATAAGGAAAAGGCCCAGGTGAAAAGAGTGTTCAATCCCCAGCCGCCACTCCCAAGAGTACGACATCCCGGAGCATCGCTCCAACGACTCACCCCATTAAAAAAGCAATCCACAATTCTTCAAATAGAGGAGGAGATAAGAACCCTCCTCGGGGTAAAATTGATAGTTCTCACAAGATTCCCGTGAGGAAGAAGAGAAAAAATGTTGTGGAACAAGTGGAAGAGCCTAGAACTGAAAGTGAAGACATGGAACTTGAGACTGATTTGGATAACGTATTCCACAACATTGATCAACCCGAGGACGCGATCCACCATAATCCCCTAATGGAAATAGTTGAGACTGAGATTTTTGACGAAGATGAATCCTTCGTATTCTAGAGTGTTGTTTTTTACAGCTAGTCTAAAAATTTAATTATTGAAAAGAGAGATGTAAGAAATAAGAAAGGGAAATCTCGTTCAAAGATTAACCTTAGGAACATGCAGCCATCCCAAATCTCTTGACTTCATCGAGCAACCAGAGATTCTCTTGATGATTCCATTGGAGGCATTGAGGTGGAGAATGCCAGACTGAAGGATCGAATCAAGGAATTGGAGGAACCTTTGATTCCTATCCCATTGCTTGCCAGTCCTTTAGCAATAACCGTGCCAGCCACCCCTGCAACCAAGTTAAAAGGATCCTCCAACCTCCTCACATTGTGTAGAGGCTATGTGGAGAAGAATATCAAGAAACTGATGGATCTAATTACTCAAGCCTGGGAAAAAACAAAAATTATAGCTTCCTTTGGAATGAGGGCACATGCCTTGCATGAAAATTTGCAGGCGGATTTAAAAAATGAAGAAGGTTTCTACCTAGACACGGTCCTCCCTTTTGGCATCAATGTCACCAACATGACAGGAATGAGAAGAAGAGAGGAAGATCTTTGCTCCTTGTTGGCAGCCACCAATGATTTTTGATTCTTTTTACAATCAAAGTTCTCACAAAGAGATTATGTCTTTATGTAGCTGCCATCACCTTTCATTTGTAAATGTTTATGTTTCTGAGTTTTGAAGCGATGATTGGGTTAAGCTTACCTTATTGAGTTTTCGTTTGCATTTCCATTTGTTTTGTTTTAAATTCGTGATTGTAAGCATGAATTTAAATATAAAACTTGGTCTTGGTTACATATCTTTTACCTTAGAAATATCATTTTAGAAGGCACCCATACATGGTACATGCCTACGTTTTCAATCACCACGGTCATATACCTACGGTACCTAAGGTATATGACGTCTTCAATTACCTACGTTACCCTAGTCATATACCTACGGTATATGACCTTTTCAATTACCTACGTTACCATGGTTATATACCTACGTTTTCAAATAACTTTGTTGGCCTGAATATTAATGAGATCATTCATTATGCGAATTGGGGTTTTGTACTATGGAGGGTTTAGCACTCATCGTGGGAAATGGTTCTTAGTTTTACGAGTCCTCTGTTTTTCGTCTTCCCTTAATCTCATTTCCAAGCTATGACAGTCCCCAAATGTTACATTTTTCATGCCATTACAGTTCGCTTAGACCTGTCTCTGTTGCTCGTCCGTTGGAAACCTAAACCTATCCCTTGTGATATCTGTTGTATCCTTGTCACACTGGTAATGGCACCTGTGGTTCGTATCGAGCCGAACGGTTTCCAAGCTCTCCTGTCCCATGATGACGCTATAGACGACCTGAAGGCTCATGGGTGGGATGTGTTCCTCAAGAAGTTTGAAGTCTACAATCTCCAGGTTGCAAAAGCCTTTGCACAAAATTTTGACGGTTTTAGGGCTAACGTTGGGGATGTACAGTTAGAAATAACAGGGGATTTCATAAGTAGAGCAACATGACTTCCATTGAAAGGTGAAAAGTGGTTTAAGAACTCTAAGATAGATGATGTACCATGGATTTTATTCATGGCTTCCCACAAATCCACTTGCTGTACAAAAGGTATTCCCATTGCTTTTCTAAAACCTAGATGTCACGGTCTCGTTTTAATTTTAAGACAATTCGTTACATGTGAAGGCCGATATGGGCTGGTTTTTCTGTACCACATTTGGTTGCTTATGATTTTCATAGGGTTTGAGTTGCATATGCCTTTTTACCTATTAATGAGCCTTTACAAACTGGCCAAGTGCTATAAACGACAGAGCACAAATGCTCTATCTAGTCCGTTTCATCACAGAATCATTAAGATATTGTTGGTTTCTCACCTGTCGTAAATCGGTGATAGTTGGGAGTGTTTTCTGATCCGAAATGGCTTCACCCAAGTCGAAGATATAGTCAGCCCTCATTTTATTGCAAACCCCAATTTGGACAGACCAATGACTGAAATCCAGATCTTCAATTCACTTAATGTCTCCAAATTCATTGAACCAATTTCTGTTGTTGATGAAACCCCTATGGATAAGGAATTACCATGTAGGTTTTTAGCTAGAAGATCTTTGGAACATGTAATTACCGAATTAAAAGAAAAGGATCATCATGTGCCTATGAATGAATATAATTTAAATGATAATGATAAACCTATTGTGAATAATTTTCGTAAGGGAAAGAAACCATAGAGCACAGATTTAAATTTCAAGAATAAGAATGCTAGCCGTTTGATTTCTAGAAAACTAAGAAATCGAAAGAGTAATCATCTGAGATAGATCGATCTGATTGAGATCGATGATCGATGTTCAGATCGAGAGATAGACGATTTCTTAGCTCGTGAAGACCCATAAAATCAGTGTTCCAGGAAAGAGGTTGTTGCCCAGGTTGAACAGTATGACTTCGTGACTAATTTACCCCCGTGTCTTAAGGGAAAATAAGGTTTTCCAGGTATCCGTCACGACCTGGAACAAACAATAGGTAAAAATGAAGCACCCATTGTCGATTGTGTTCCATGTCAGGTTGCCATTACCCCAGTGCACTGTGACAACTACCTCCACTGAATAGAGCGTTATTATAGAGATATTCCGCTCTTACAAGCTCAAGTGAAATGCTTGGCTACTCTGACTGCCCTATTGGAACAAGAGAATTTTGACTTGAAGGCACACAGAGAGAGGGAAAACAAAAGATCCAAGAAGTCTGGGAATATCATAATAAAAAACATAACCAGTTTCAAAGCCATTATAAATTCCGAACTGACAGATCCTGCTTTTACTAATTTCTAATGGTAAAACAATTTTGTTTTGATTTTATTCGATTTTGTTATAAAAAATCGAAATAGAGAGATTTAATTTGATTTCATTTGCTAATAATAAGACTAGCTACAAAATCTATGATTTTGTAGCCAGTCTCTTTTGAATAATAATTAGTATCAGTATCTTAATATCAAATCGGTTTTGCTATCTACAGGAAGTGGACGATTATGATGTTGATTGCATGGAGCAAACACCTTGAATTATATGCTCAATTATTCAAATAGTTTCTGCCTCTTTATGTTTATAAAACTTTGGTTTATTTTTGACAAACCAACTCATGCATGAGTGGTTTTTAGTTTCACTATTTTTGTAATATTATCTGATTGTTGTGGATTCAACTCTATCTTGTATGATAAGAGCATTTGAATCCTGAACTAGTTTAAATACCGATCACTCTTAGAAGTGAGGGGAATCTTTTGGTTTGGACATATTATGGATATATGAATTTCAAGATTGATATGGACAAGATGTTCACTCCTTGGCTTTAGACCAGCGTGGCTCTTACCCATTATGTTTTGCCTTTATCTTATGGAATGTTAATACGTTATATAGCTTTAGTCTTATCATCGTATAATATTTCATATTATTTCAACACTTTAATTCTGTCCATAATTTACTGTCCTATATTGCATCTGTGATCAATATTTCATTTAAATATCGTGGATTTATGCTGGATATTGGATGATGTATTACATGAATGCTTTGTATTAAGTTTATTTTATTATAAGTGTTCATCATTATAAGATCATCATATCTGTATATTTATTTGTTTACTGTTATATTCTTGTTCCAAAACACCTTTGAGTTTATTCTGGGAATGTTGGCATCATTCTATTACAGGTTTTCCTCATAGGAAGGACAACTAGGAGCTTGAATTGCGTAGGGACATAGACTCAGTTTAGTTGATTAATTACATGTTAGTTTATTCATATTTCTATTCTTTAGTTAGTTTATTCATCAATGAAATAAGAATAGCTTCAATTAGCTTTGACTGTTAATCTGTTCTTATTTCAATTGTGTTTGAATTAGTATTCTTTAGTTTTTTTTTAAGTTTTAAATATTAAACAAAATGTATGTGCTTTCTTTATCTACTTCATAAATACTTCCAAAAAACATCTATTTCGCAAGATATCTAGTAAATCTCACAAAATTGTATACACATTGTTTATAATCACATGCACATTGTCATCTTCCTTTTGTGATATTTGTAATTATGAAATTTATATCCTTAGTATTATAGCTTTTTAGATTAGTTTCCTTTCTTTTGTTATTTTTAGGAATTTAGTTGGCCAACAGAGCCATTAAACCCGTCGGGTCATTTCATTCCAAACGGCTTGGGTTATTTAGACAACCTTGGTCCGGATTTGACCTTCCAATTGATGGTGTGTCATTTATGCCCGTCAACAAATGGTGCTAGAAGGAGGGCCGAATTAAATGATGGCACATGGAGGCCGCAAGACTCCCCCCCCCCCACACACACTCACACTCANTCGTAACGCGTAGTCGCTCAGACAATAATGTTACACTTGAAACAACAACTACCTCAAACGATAACCATGATATTCTCGTTGAACGAGTGACACCAGTTCCTCAAGGGACCAACGTCCAAGAAATTGTTCGTTAGTTACTCATAAGAACGCATAGTGCCTTAGCCCGTATCAGACAACCTGGTAGGCCACTTAATCAACCCCTTGATTTCACGGATATCCGAGAACAACTTCAAGGCACTGGTCTGCCCAAAAACCCTTTAGGTGGAAATACTACCAATCCTACTGAAACACTCATCCCTGGAGCAGGAGGATCTAGTATTCCACCATCTCCACCTGATTCTTCTCCATCCTCTTCAGGAGGAGAGTCTTCAGACAAAGGCAACTCTTCATCAGAACCATCTCAGCCTTCGACACCACAAACTCCCATAGAAAACCAAAATAATCCTGCCAGACCTTGGCTCGATCAAGATGTCATGGTTGTGCCTGGACCCCAACACCCATTACCTAAGTATCCAGAGAAATGGCTGCCTAAATTTGATCCAGATTCAAAGCAATCCACTGAGGATCACATCAAGAAATTTATGTTGTCCATTAGACTCTGAAATGTTGAACACAAGGACGTAGTATGCATATTATTTCCTTATACTTTTGAGGGAAATGCCTCCACATGGTATTTTGCTCAACAACCCCAGACCATCGTCTCTTGGGACAAGTTAGAAACTTGTTTCTTGGAAAAATTTCGAGATGATAAATCTCCGGAAGTTTTGGTTATGGAACTCTCCAGCTTAAAAATGAATCCTAAGGAAAAAGTAAAGGACTTTAACCAAAGATTTCTGATGTTAAAGAACAAAATCCCCGCTGATTTGATGCCCACAGAAAGTTTAATTGTTGCAATTATGCTAAAGCCTTGCACAATAACATAGCCATATGGGTTAAAAGGTCCAAGAAAAACACTTTGTTAGAAGCCTTTGAGGAGGCAAGTCAAATTGAGAAACATATATTGAGCTTAAAAGATAATCTTAATAGTGAAGCTGAAATATCCTCGTCCTCCAAAAGGAAAATAGAAATTCTCACTAGGCCTCCTCAAACTAAAAATCAACAAGAAACTTTAGACTTAGAGAGCTTGCGGAAATCTTTTGAAAAACTGTCCAATCAAGTCGTTGACTTGAAAAGATCAGCTGAGGAGGCATCCACAAGAAAAGGAATTTTCAAACCTCCTTTCAGAAAGCCTTTCCCTCCCAACCAGCCAAACCCGACCACAGAAGGTCTAAATTTCGAAAGTTTACAGTATGCTTTACAAGCTATCTTAGAAGCACATGATAATTCTGCTTCTATTCCTCCTGAAAATTTTGACGATGCAATTGAGGAAGAGGTACCAGAAGAGGAGGACTCATCTCCCCCTGTTTTCGGTCATTGTTGAACAGTGTCTTCCAAGCAAATTTCGAAACTGTCCACCCCTACAACACAAGAAACAAAACACAAAATAAACCTCCTTCTCAAGTAAGTAAAAATGTGTTCCCGAAATAGTCAAAGCAAACTGAAATTAAACAAAGCTTAGCAACCCCAGTTTTAGAATACGATTTAATTGAAGATCTAAAAAAATTGAGGGCTAATATTTATGTTTTTGAACTGTTGAAATTTCCCCTTATTTTGCAGAAAATGCTTCAAAGCATCGTTGAAAACAGTAAAAAGAATGATCATAGCAGCAAGAAATCAACATAAATTGTTTCAAATGTAGCTAAAAATGTCCCAACTAAAAATACATTTGAACCTCCAAACAAAAGGGACTTAGCAGAAAAAACTATTTTAGGGACAACAACAAAAAAACAATAGAATTCTGTTGTTAACACTCAGAAAAACGTCCCACCCCTTTTGTTAACCTTTGAAATTTTTAATAGGAATGTACATAATTGTATGGTCGATTCCAGTGCATCATCAAACATTATTCCTCTATCTGTATGCCAAAAAATTAATGTAGAAGTTAAACCTTATGATCTCAAAATCATTCAGCTAGATCGAACAAACGTTAAAGTATCTGGTGAGCTTAAAACTGTGTTGATTAGACTATCATCCAATCCTAAAGTTCATCAGATAATTGATATTATCATTATTGATATCCCTGAAGTTTATGGCTTGTTTTTAAGCAGAGATTGGTCAAAACAGTTGCACAGTTACTTTGCCACATATTGGTCTCACTTGTGGCTACCTGAAAATGGACAGCCTAACAAAATCAGGATAAACAAAGAACGCTATCTTAAGCATACTGTAACGGATCTGAATGATACAAATGAGCCTTTCGTTACATTTGCAAATTCATTTGAAACACAGGGAATGAATACCTTCTTTGGTAATTTCATGACCGAAATTTCTTTTACCACTGATCTTGGGTAGCAATCTAAAGTTACAACCTATACTCAGACACCAGCTTTACCAAGTATGCCAAGTACTATTGACGACACACAAATCTGGTTCTTATACATTGATAGATCCAAATCCAAAGAAGGAGCAGGTGCTGGCTATGTACTAATTGATCCTACAGGTAATGAGACTTTTATTTCTTGCAGGTTAGAATTTGAATGTACTAACAACACAACCGAGTATGAAGCACTACTACAGGGACTTAGGAAAGCACTGGATATGGACGTGCAAAATTTGATAGTATTCGGTGATTCGAAAATCATGGTTAAGCAGGTAAGAAATGCCATACATTACTTATCACCACATCTGAAAAGCTACCAAACCGAGGTATGGAGTTTGATGCATAAATTTTTAGCATTTAACATAAATTCCATTCCCAGATTGAGTAATTCAGAAGCTGATTTATTGGACAATGTTGCTTCTAAATTATTACATGTTGAAGGTCTTTCCCCTAATGTGTTTTCAATTGAATTGTTGTTCAGGTCGTTGATCTCAGATAACATCACAAATTGGAGAGTATTCGATGATGACCAGCAGATCATCAACTTTCTGCACATGGAAGACACCTTCCAAGGTGCAGTCATTGATGAAGGCACTCATTACGAGAACCTCCGAAAATTCACGGTAATATCTGATCCCCAATCTCCTGAATCGACATCCAAGCTGGTAAACTCTATCCCCAGATCTGTTGTAAGACTAGAGAAATTTTATGACTTGCATGATAAATTTAGAGGGACAGTAAATTGTAAAACTAACAGTTCCTCTTTAATTTATGAAGCGGTTAATTTAGGAACAAGGGATAATCCTCAAAATATTAATTTGGGAAAGGGATGTTCAGAGCAAGAAAGATCCACTTTTATAAAGTTATTTAAAGAATTTAAAGACGTTTTTGCTTGGACGTATGATGACCTAAAAACATTTGACCCTAACATCATACAACATGTAATCCCTATGAAACCCCAGACTCGGCCTTTTCAATAGAAATTGAGGAAGATGCATCCTAAATTAGAACCCATTGTTAAAAAGGAACTAAAGAAATTATTAACTGCGAAGATAATTTTTTCGGTTGGGCACACACAATGGGTGTCTAATTTAGTCCCTATAAGGAAGAAAAGTGGTGAAATTCGAGTCTGTGTTGATTTTTGGAACTTAAACTAAGCGTCTGATAAAGACAACTACCCGATTTCTCCAATGGAACAAATTCTACAACATGTGTCTGTTTCCGAAAGACTATCTCTGCTAGATGGTTTTTCGGGATACAACCAGGTCCTTATGTCTCCTTCAAACCAACTTAAAACCACCTTTCGCACCTCGTGGGGCACTTACGCCTACAATAAAATGCCCTTTGGACTGATAAACGTCAGTGCCACTTTCCAGAGAGCAATGGATATTTCTTTTCATGGCCTCATTAACTAGTCAGTCATGGTCTATCTTGATGATGTCACCGTCTTCTCTAAAAACAAGAAAGATCACCTATCTCACCTTAGGGTTGTCCTAGAACATTGCCAAAAGTTCGACATATCTCTCAACCTTAAGAAATTGGTCTTTGCAGTAGAGCAAGGCAAACTACTTGGGTTTATAGTGTCTAAGGATGGAATGATTATTGACTCCAAAAGAACCCAAGCTATTGCTAAACTCCCCCCTCCTTCTTCCAAAAAATCCATGCAGTCCTTTTGGGGCAAGATTAATTTCGTTAGAAGGTTTGTCCCAAGCTTCTTAGAAATGGTTAGACCGTTACAAAATTTAATTAAAAAGGATGTTTTGTATCGTTGGGGATCACAAGAAAGTTAAGCTTTTGATTCAATTAGAAAAGCAATAATAGAGGCCCCTTCCTTGATGAATCCCAATTTTTCTCAGGATTTCACTCTTTACACCTTTGCTTCTGACCGATCTTATGTTGTTGTGCTTACACAGAAAAATGTTGAAAGCAATAAGATACCCATTGCCTTCATGAGCTCAGCTTTTAAAGGAGTAGAGCTTAATTACCCAGCAGTAGATCAACAGATATATGTTGTCTTCAAAGCAATGAAACACTTCTTATCTTACCTATTGAAATTCAGAACCGAGGTTATTGTTCCTTACCTAGCTGTAAAAAACTTGTTAGTACAAAAGGAACTAGGTGAGAAAATGTCAAATTGGATGACGTCACTACAAGAATATGACCTTGAAATATCCCCTGCACAAATTGTTAGAGGTCAAGGCCTATGTAAACTAGTGGCTGATTCAATTGAAGAACAAGAAAGTCAAATAAACACCTTAGCTGTGAATCAACATAATGAAAAACAGATCAGTTGTGCACAAGCTACTGTTGATTCTTGGTATGAGAACATTAGATTTTATTTGAGACATGGATCTGCTCCCCGCAATCTTGATCCTAAAAACAGAAGAGCACTTAGGCTTAAATATGCATCTTTCTAGTTAATAAATGATGTGTTATTTCGAAAGAACTTTGATGGTGTTTTTCTGCATTGTTTGGAAAAACAAGAGTTAGAAAAAGTGCCATATGAACTTCATGCGGGTGAAGCCAGTGGTCACTTCGGTGGAGATACCACTACCCAAAAAGTGTTAAGAGTTGGGTACTATTGGCCTACCTTGTTTAAAGATGCCCATACGATGTCCCACAAATGCATAATCTGCCAAAAGGTTGTAGGACGGGTGAAAAAGGCAACATTCCCTTTGCATCCTGTTATTGTAGATACACCTTTTCATCAATGGGGCCTAGACATCATAGGACCAATTAATCCCTCTTCTTCGCAGCAACACAAGTATATCCTTATAGCAACAAACTATTTTACGAGATGGTCTGAAGCTGTACCTTTAAGTGGTAAACACAAGTCGGGTAGTATCTTTTATGAACTCTCATATCATC
Source organism: Picea glauca (assembly GCA_000966675.3). NCBI lineage: Eukaryota > Viridiplantae > Streptophyta > Pinopsida > Pinales > Pinaceae > Picea > Picea glauca. The sequence goes on from JZKD02S1677328.1 coordinate 202,359, forward strand.
ATTTGATTCAACATTCCCGAATGTCTGGTTTTTGATAACGCCTCTTACTTTTCGTCCCTTGACATGAATGTTTTTGCTTTGGAAAAAGGGATTAAACTAAAGTATTCTGCAAGCTCCTACCCTCAAGGAAATGGCCTAGCAGAATCAACAAACAAAAATTTAATCAATAGTATTAAAAGGACAGTTTCATAAAATCACAAGAACTAGCAAAATGCACTGTACAATGCACTCTGGGCTGATAGGGTAACCCCAAAAGCCTCTATTGGTAATTCCCCTTTCTTCCTCGTCTATGGAAGAGAAATAATTCTCCCCCCACATGTCTTACTTCCTTCCCTACAATTGTCGTAGAAAGTTCAAGAAGAGGAGTGCACTCTTCTAAAAAATCGAATAAATGCCTTATTAAAACTAGAGGAAGTGAGAACACAGGCAAAGCAGAAACTAGATTAGCACCAACAAATTGTAAAAATCTGGTTTGATTCAAATTCATCTTCGGATAGGAATTTTGATGTCGAAGATCTGGTTCTCAAGTGGGATAAAGCCCACGAGGGTAAGGGGGAACATACCAAGTTCCAAAACCTGTGGCTGGGACCATTTGTAATTTCTGAAAAATTGGGTCCCAGCTCTTTTCGTCTGCATAATTTGGAGGGACAACCAGACACTTTCCTAGTGAATGGCTAGTCCCTCAAGAGGTATTTCACCTGATGATTTATGTTCCACTCTTTTGGAAATATTTTTAATTTTATTTTCTGTTTTTTATTTTGGTTCTTTTCATTTTGCTTGATTTTGATTTGTTTTCTAAATAATTGTGTCTGAGTCACGATCTCATTTGTGGAAGGGAATCATAATTTTCGTTTATCAACTGTAGTTGATAACTTCCCAAGCATTTGAGTAGTAAATGCTAAAACTCAGATCAACAGAAGTAAGTTTCTGTTCCAATCAGTGTTTCTGGTTTCTCCTTGAGACTACAAGTAGACACGATTGTCATTAATAAAATTCTAACGCTGTCCTTGTTTTGAGAAAAATAACTCAACTGTACGTTCCCGTGCTCGCGACGTTTTCCTAACAAAAATCTAAGTGTCCAAAGTATGATGAATATAAGCAAAAAGGAGAATAAATTTTTATCGGAATTTTTATGCCAAACAATGAGATTTTCAGTATCACCCTGCCCTCTTGAATATATTAAGTTCTGCAAATTATAAACAAATTCTAGAGGGTTGAAAGCAAGATAATGTGTGGGAAGTGTATGTAAACCCATCGAGACGCCGAACAGGTCTGCTAGCAGTGGGTAAATGCATACATGATACAAAGGCAACTTCATCGGGGTACTGAACATGCCTGCTGGCAGCGAAGTAATGTCGGGTTCGAGAAGATCCTCAAATCTGTTTTTCAATTTGATCAAAGTGAAAAGATACCCCATATCATAATTGGACGACTCTTGGATAGGATAAAGATACTAGAGTGGGTCAAATGACATCCCTGTTGAGGCTATGGATGCTTGTTGGCAGCAGTGGCCTTGTCAACAATATCGAAGTCAATTGCAAAAACATTGCTACACTTGTAATCTAAGTTAGATGTCGGATTACATTTTTTTAGACATAAATACATCTGATGCTAAACTGCGTTATTTATGAGTTATGATCAGAATGCTTAACCTGTTGTTAACTGTTTCTAAAAATTAATTTCATCTGACTCACCCTAACATGAATTTTCTAGTGATGTAGAGATAACTGCTTCACCCAGTATGTCGCCATTGTTGGCAGCCACCAATGATTTTTGATTCTTTTTACAATCAAAGTTATCACAAAGAGATTATGTCTTTTTGTAGCTGCCATCACCTTTCATTTGTAAATGTTTATGTTTCTGAGTTTCGAAGCGATGATTGGGTTAAGCTTACCTTATTGAGTTTTTGTTTGCATTTTTTCGTTTGTTTTGTTTTAAATTCATGACTGTAAGCATGAATTTAAATATAAAACTTGGTCTTGGTTACATATCTTTTACCTTAGAAATATCATTTTAGAAGGCACCCATACATGGTTTAAACTCAAGTCTTATGAACTTATTGATTAACACACTATCAAAATCTTGATGTATTATGGGTACCTTGACTTCATTGGTTCTATAGTTTATTGTTGATTTAATTCATGAAATTTTAAATGCACAAAAACGTTGGTAAACAGTTGATATAGTTTTCATGAGCTAAATTGTCATATCAACATTCATATCAATTGGTACAGGCATGTTGTACCTACGTTTTCAATTCACTTTGCTGGCCTGAATATTAATGAGATCATTCATTATGCGAATTGGGGATTTGTACTATGGAGGGTTAAACACTCATCGTGGGAAATGGTTCTTAGTTTTACGAGTCCTCTGTTTTTCGTTTTCCATTAATCTCATTTCCAATCTATGACAGTCCCCAAACGTTGCATTTTTCATGCCATTACAGTTCGCTTAGACCTGTCTCTTCTGCTCGTCCATCGGAAACCTAGACCTATCCCTTGTGATATATGTTGTATCATTCTCACAATGGTAATGACACCCGTGGTTCGTATAGAGATGAATGATTGCCAAGCTCTCATGTCCCATGATGATGCTATAGACGACCTGAAGGCTCATGGGTGGGATGTGTTCCTCAAGAAGTTTGAAGGCTACAATATCCAGGTTGCAAAAGACTTTGCACAAACTTTTGATGGTTTTAGGGCTAAGGTTGGGGATGTACAGTTAGAAATAACAGAGGATTTTATAAACATAGCAACAAGACTTCCATTGAAAGGCGAAAAGTGGTTTAAGAATGCTAAGATAGATGATGTCCTATGGAGTTTATTCACGGCTTCTCGCAAATCCACTTGATGTACAAAAGGTATTCCCATTGCTTTTCTAAAACCTAGATGGCACAGTCTCGTTTTAATTTTAAAACAGTTCATTACATGTGAAGGCCGATATGGGTTGGTTTTTCTGTACCACATTCGGTTTCTTATGATTTTCATAGGGTTTGAGTTGCATATGCCTTTTTACCTATTAATGAGCCTTTACAAAATGGCCAAGCACTATAAACGACAGAGCACAAATGCTCTGTCTAGTCTGTTTCATCACTGACTCATTAAGATACTGTTGGTTTCTCACTTGCCGCAAATCGGTGATAGTTGGGAGGGTTTTCTGAGCCAAAATGGCTTCACCTAGGTCAAAGATACAATCAACCCTCATTTGATTACAAACCCCAATTTGGACTAGTTTCTGGCTCCGAATTCATTGAACTAGTTTTTGTTGTTGATGAAACCCCTGTGGATGAGGAATTACCATGTAGGTTTTCACCTAGAAGATCTTTGGAACAAGTAATTACCGAATTAAAAGAAAATGATCATCTTGTGCCTATGAACAAATCTAATTTAAACGATATTGATAAACCTGTTGTGAAGAATTTTTGTAAGGGAAAGAAACCACAGAGAAAGGATTTAATTTTCAGGAATAAGAATGTTGGCCGTTTGATTTCTAGAAAACTAAGAAATCTAAAGAGTAATCATCTGAGCTCGATCGATCCGATCGATGATCGGTGTTCAGATCGGGAGATAGACAAATTCTTGGCTTGTGAAGACCCAGAAAATCAGTGTTCCAGGAAAGAGGTTGTTACCCAGGTTGAACAGTATGACTTCGTGACTAATTTACCCCCGTGTCTTAATGGAAAATAAGGTTTTTTAGGTATCGGTCATGACCTAGAAAAAACCATAGGTAAAAATGAAGCACCCGTTGTCGACTGTGTTCCATGACGGGCTGCCATTACCCCAGTGCACTGTGACAGCTGCCTCGACTAGATAGAGCATTATTATAGAGATATTCCACTCTTACAGGCTCAAGTGAAACACTTGGCTACTCGGAATGCCCTATTGTAACAAGAGAATTTTGACTTGAAGGCACACACAAAGAGGGAAAGCAAAAGATCCAAGAAGTCTGGGAATATCATAATAAAAAACACAACCATTTTCAAAGCCATTATAAATTATGAACTGACAGATCCTGCTTTTACTAATTACTAATGGTAAAACGATTTTGTTTTGATTTTATTCGATTTTGTTATAAAAAATTGAAATAGAGAGATTTAATTTGATTTCATTTGCTAATAATAATACTAGCTACAAAATCTATGATTTTGTAGCCAGTCTCTTTTGAATAATAATTAGTATCATTATCTGAATATCAAATCGATTTTGCTATCTACAGGAAGTGGAAAATTATGATGTTGATTGCATGGAGCAAACACCTTGAATTATATGCTCAATTATTCAAATAGTTTCCGCCTCTTTATTTTTATAAAACTTTGGTTTATTTTTGACAAACCAACTCATGCATGAGTGGTTTTTAGTTTCACTATTTTTGTAATAGTATTTGATTGTTGTGGATTCAACTCTATCTTGTATGAGAAGAGCATTTGAATCCTGAACTAGTGTAAATAATGGTTACTCTTAGTAGTGAGGGTAATCTTTTGATTTGGACATATTATGGATATATGACTTTCAAGACTGATATGGACAAGATGTTCACTCCTTGGCTTTAGACCAACGTGGCTCTTACCCATTATGTTTTGTTATTGCGAAAATGGTGAGATGGCCTGTAAATAACATACCTTAGAAAGCATCATCAAAATAATTTATCCTCCCTTGAATTATGTCCTCATTTCTTCACCTTCCCTCTGAAATTCGGCTTAGATATCCTTTGGTTACCTCAGTCACCTATAGATAAAAAATATGCTCAAGTATACCACACCAAAAATTCTCAAGAATCTCTCACAGAAGCTCTCCACCAATACTCCAAAAGATATTCTCACAACAAGCTCTCCATTGATCCACAAAAAGGATGATCTACAAGAGACCATTGCTATCTTATTTATACTTTCATCCTCTAGGCCACTTAACCCATTTCTAGGTCACTTAACCTATTTTCCTTATTTTAGGGTTAACCACTTTTCATAAATAGAAAGTTCTCCAATACTTTATCATTTAAATATTCCTTCTTGA
>JZKD02S1677328.1:238194-251282 GCA_000966675.3 Picea glauca
CTCTCTTTTGTCATGCTTCTTGTGACCCTTCGACCCATAGGTGTTATTGATGGAGGCTCGACTGCTAGACTTTTCTTCACAATTTTTCTTTTTTGTCCGCTTTCTTGTATGGGAGATGAAGTCCTTGGTTCCATGGGAGCCGATGTATTCATCATTACCTTCATTATTACCATATTCACCTCAGTCCTTATCATTTTCAACAATTGGTTTGACAAACTCATTTCTCTCCAATTCGAGCCAAATCAGTCTCATGAGCCATTGTTTTCTCTGATACAATCATCACCAGATCTCGCCAATGTAGACGATTTTACCATCGAAACCTTCTGTGAATTTCAATGTGACTTGGTCTTATTATCCCTGGATTTTTTCAAAGAAATAGTGTCACCCTGTGACCCTGAACATAGCTTTGCATGCATGGTATTCATGAAGCCTTTCTAGAACTTGAATTGACATTGGCTCATGTTTGTCAATCACCATCCTTACTCACACAGGAAATGAACAGAGATATGGAACCTTAGTCTTTACACTTCAAAATTATCAGTTGGCAGGTTTGAGGTGAGGTATACAATGGTTATAATGTTGAATGACTTTGAATACGTCAGGTTATGTAACTCATTTCGAATCCTTTACAATGATTCAAAATGAGTATTAACAATGGAAATCACATCGGTCGTATGGATAGATAGATTGTGGCTTAATGGATTACAACCAAATACTCATAAAACTTGTTTGGAATCCATTGCAATGTTTCAAAATGAGTATTAGAATCATGGCCAAAGACAAATCATCGAATGCACTAAATGGATTTAAGGATTGAGTCATGGTTTTAATGGATAATAATGAAATAGTAATGCATAATGGGTAGGAATGTGTTTGTGGTAAAAAGGTAAATGATGCATGGATGAAGTATAATCAATAGGATTGAACTGAAATCAAATAAGGATATAGGATGGTAAATGATGAGGTAGGAAATAATTATTAGTATAGGAATAGGCTAAAACATAGGATGGGAAAGAACAAGCTAAGAGTATTTGTGTTATAATGAATTTCCTTTATCCTTAATAAATTAGAAGGATTAAAAAAAAACATTCTTATCTCAACTTTTCTCAGTCATTCATGCTTACAAACATGAAATTTTGGATTTGAGCCATGTGTAGGAGAATTGGAACTTTGAAGACCACTGCAAAAGATGATCATATGAAAATTTTTGATCACTACTGTTGAAGAGAGATTTAATGTATATGTTTGGAATTTTAGGACTAATCAAATCTGTATGAGGTGCATATGAACTTGCAACACGATTTTTGGACCACTTGGATACTGAGAAAATAATACTTGGTGTTATCTAGACTCATTCAAACTATAAAAAATACAAAAATTTCATCTATAGATTTTCCAATATCCACTATGCAGTTTTGGTACTAGAAGAATGAAGATCATTGAAGAGATGAAAAATTGTTGCTATAGAGAAGGTTGAAACTAATGGAACAAATGTTAGTGTTTTCAAAGAGTATTGATGCTTATTGAAGGAATGTGGTTGATCTTTATGTATGCTTGAAAACCTGCAATTTCTAGAAATTATGAAAATTTTGAACTTATTCTTGGTAAAATGTAGGCTGCAAACTAAAATCAAAGGACAATAGACTGGTGGTGGAGACTGATTATGCTATAGGGAAAGATACTGCAACAAGAATGACATCCCCTTTTTATTTTCACACTTCCAGAAACTATAAACTCTTGTTAGAATCACGTACCAGATAGTCTTCACCATAAACCCACATCTTAGCACAATTTTATCTATGTGAATAAATTTTACTGAAGTCGAACATAAAGAGAATTTGTTGGATTACTAACCATTAATGGATGTTATTAACCAGTGCGAGACAACTCACCATTAATTTCAATGAGTGTCAAGGTGCCCTAGTACATATTGCTAGGTACAAATGAATGTGTTGAGGTCGAGTTACTTGCAAGATTTGTCAATCAAGAGACAATGATGAATTCCCATAGTTGACAACAAGGAGGCTTTCTATTGATGTATGCAAGTCTTGAGGTACTATAAACATCTCTAATATCATTCCTAGATGATGTGTTGGAGCTGATGGGACAATATTTTCCGGAAGGTGAGTCTTAAGGAATCCCATATCATCTGACACGAGCACAAATGATTTTGAAAAAACATAATATAAGATAGAACCAACATGCATAACCTTTTTGAGAAATTTTCTCTCTTGTTGCCTGGTTTTCAAGAAAAACTCATGTCCAATTATGCCAGTAACCTCGTTTTCACAATTGGAATTATTTTTATATTTACTATTTTATTTGCCTGGTTTTCAAGAAAAACTCATGTCCAATTATGCCAGTAACCTCGTTTTCACAATTGGAATTATTTTTATATTTGCTATTTTATTTTATTATTTTATTCATCTAGACTATCCTACTTTACTTGGAAAAAGAAAACATTTTCTCAAGTGTAGGAATATTTCTAATGGATCCATGTGCATAACAAGATAACAAATATAATCATATTCATGTTTGAAAGATATGCTTTGATAGATACTAGAACATGAGAGACACTGCAAGATATGTAAGAAATGGGGCCATCATCCCACTGAGTGTCCATTGCTACAAAAGTATCATAGTACACCAAGGAACTTGTTTTGCAAGTCCGTGGGACATGAAGAGAAGAATTGGCACGCGTTTGAATTGATGAGGGAACAAACATCATATATGTACATGATTAAGGAGGATAATGTTACATCATAAGGGGGTGGTATGCAATATAACAATCAAAGAGGTTTCAATCAAGGGAACATAGGAAACTTTGGTAGAGGTCGAGGCAAAGGAAATTTTGATAGAGGAGGAAGAGGACCAATAACATGTTATATCTATAATCAACTGAGACACTTGGATCGTGACTGCCCGAATCCTTGTACAACGTGCACATACTGTAGAGCATTGGATCATGCGACAAAAGATTTTCCTCAACTATTTGTGAAATGGCAGGCCAAAGGTAACCAAAACAAGAATCAAAATCAGAATGTGCAGAAGATATTGGCTGAAAAACGGAATGAAGGACCAAGAATAGTAGTTGTTACATTCAAAGGAGATAGAACATGTGCTGATATGACAAATGGAGGAAAGCAGAATGAGTAATGGTTAAGGAAGTCAATAGGGAATATGCCAAATTTGATTCTCAATAGGAAAGGGAGACATATTAGAGAGCGAGAAAAGAAGTACTTGGAAAGGAATGGGGATCATCAACATCATCTGTGCCTCATATAGAATATTGCGTTGTGCCAAAGAAGCCAACTGGAAAGGTAAGCACACTAACATAATTTTTGAGGAGTTGTGTAGATCTAATGAAGAATGAAACAACACTGAGTACACTATATGACATGATTGATCACTTCGCATGAGGAAGGGAAACCCCTGTCGCACAAAGGATGGTAAACCAGGTACTGCGTAGGAAGAGAACCAATGAAGAAGTTAGATTCAGTGCACAGATTGGGGAGTACGATGTGGATAATTTCATCTTGGAATTGGGATCCAACATGAATATTTTACCTAAGTAGACATTGGAGATGATGGGAAAACCCAAGTTAGTATGGTCTCCTTTTCGGTTAAGTCTCTCAAATCAACACACAATAGTCTCGATTGGTCATTTGACAGGAGTACCTGTGAACATAAATGGGGTGCACAACATGGAAAAGTTTGAAGTTATTGAGATCATGGATGAAATTCAACCATATCCAACAATGATGGGGCTGGAATGGGATTTTGATAACCAGGAAATTATTAACTTGAAAAGGAGGGAGATGATATTTGAGGTTGGATATTTGAAATTTACTACATTCTTAGACCCATCAGAAGGAAATAGATACATAGAGACAACTTATAACATGACAAAATTGACAACTTATAACATGACTGCATGGATGGAGGATTATGTCAACCCAACAATGGATGGTACACTGAGTTGGAGAAGTATTAGTTCATGCACATCAAATTCAGAAGCAGGTCTAGAGCATTGACAACATAGGATGCATGAAGTGTCAACTAGACAACGTGCACGCATAAACCGATCCTTGTGTTGGATTGGAACAAAGTTGTAGGATTCACCCAGGTATGACAGATTAACTGATATAAGCATGTTTGTAAATAAATTTGAATTGTAGGTACCTGAACAACAAAGGATGTTATCACTTGTTGTTGCACTAAAAGCAACTCCAGCTAGATGGTGGGCTGCACATAGAGAAGGAATAAAATATTGGTCACAGCGTAAGAGACTTGTGAAAATAAGGTTTGGTACTGAGAAAAAATACATTGCACATAAGTATATAGGAGAGAGTGACCCAGCAGGCCATGTTGAGCAGTGCAGGGTTTTATGGAGTTCAATACAAGAGATAGAATGGATGCACAAATTTATACACACGCTGGACACAATTATGAAGATCTGGTATTTGGAATTGGAAATGCGCAGGGAGAGGACACGATGGGAAGAGTTGATCCAGAGGTCAGAGTTACGTTCACATTCATACATGAAACTCCATCAATAGATGCAACATTACAGGCTATTCGAAGTAAGATTTTCTAGGAAGAAGAAACAATGGAGGGAGAATGAGCATTAGAAGGGATAGATCTTGAGTCTGTTGCATACACACAACCGATAAAGACACAAAAAGTAAATATTGGGACAACAAAGAATACCAAGTTTGCACAGATAGGAGATTATTGGAGTGATGAGACAATAGGGAAGATTGCAGACTTTTTTTGTTTTGTTTGTTAATTTGTGCAGGACCTACGATTAACCTGTGGCTTGAGAAACCGCGACTCAGGGGCATCTAAGCCATCAAAATCACCCAGGGATCGCACCCGGTCTGAGCCACACCAACCCTTAACATGGTTGGATTTTTTGTCCCCGCAGGTTTCGAACCGGTGACTTTAACATCACGGAGTGGCTTAACAACACACTCCGTCACCGACTGTCCTACACCTCGGGGACGGAAGATTGCAGACTTACTATGAGAATACCAAGGCCTATTCCCAACAACATTTTTAGAGATGAAGGGGATAGCGAGAGACTTAGGTGAGATGAAGATTCCACTAAAACCAGGTGCTAAGAAAGTGCGCCAAAGGCCTTATAGGTTAAATCCAAAGTACAAAGAGAAGGTGAAAGTTGAACTAGATAGGATGTTGGATACGAGAATTATTGAACCGATAGAGGATTCTCAATGGATCAGTCCAATGATATTGCAGGACAAAAAGACATGAGGGATCAGGATCTGCGTGGATCTGAGGAAGATAAATGATGCATGTTTACAAGATCCATTTCCAACACCATTCAGAGATGAGGTATTGGATAATGTAGGAGGACATGAGACTTATTCTTTCACAGATGGATTCTACGGGTACCATCAAATAAAAATTGTGCAGGAGGATCGGCAAGGAGAGGATGGCAACGACAACAACTGCTAACATTAAGAAAGTAGAAGGAGAATGTGCCAAGAAGTATGAGGAGAGAACACAAATATGGACTGAGTTGGTAGAAGACCCATAGATGAAGGTTGTGGAAACATGCTTAAGAGAAGCGCAAGAAACAACACATCATGCTTCACAGAAGATAACAACACTTCCACCAGTAGAGCGGATGACAACCATTTTAGTGCATAGGCAGTCATACATGGAGGTAGAGAATACAAGGGATCAACAAAATATCCTTCAACAAAGACTGGGATGACTTTAGGAAGAGGAAATGAGGGCAATTGGAGAGTTGGCCATTGTGCAGGGTAAGGTCAAGCAAGCAACGATTGAAGCAGAAGACAAACTTACAAACTTGACTTCGTAGGGGGCAGAGGAGATAGCAGAAACAAAGGCCACAATCATCAAAGAGGTAGAGGTAGCAAAGGTTTCCTCTCAAAACTTCATTTCAGCATGGAAGAGTAGGCAACATGCCTAAGTGGATCGGGATGAGCCAGAGGTGAGTGTTGGGGGCCTGTTGGACATGCAACTTTGGAAACAATTTTTCAGTTTTGATACAGTTTTGGGGAAAAATCGTATGTATAGGAAAAGTGTGTGGAAGAAGAAGGAAAGCTAGGGAGCACACAACTAAGGAGAATCTAGGAGGACAATGCACAAAAGGAGGAAATTACGTAGGAGGAAGATAATGCATAGACAAAAGAATAAAGCCGACAACCGATAAAGTAAGAAAGTGAGATAATAAAGCATGACAACTCGACATTCCAGAAATAGAAGAACAACATAAAATAAACATGCAGAGAGAAAAACAACGTTAACAACCAGTTAGCTAAGGGAAGTATGCATTATAATGGCATATTTTTGGGATGAACAGATTAAGGTTTTTAGCCCTAAATTTCTGTATAAATATGTAATGGGTTGGGAGAATAGGGGTTCCTCAATATGGTTGGTTCCCTGTGTAGTTGGTTCAACTCTAGTTCCTCTACATGATTGGGTTCCATAGTTCTTGAATGTAACAGTCAATTGATGAGAAGAAACAATAAAGGAATGCCAAAGAGATGATATCAAATCTTGTGTTGTCTGTCTCTTATATGTTTGCTTATGAATTTTGTTTGAATGCATCATAAATAGATTTGTCTTATGGTTAAACATGGAGAAATTTTCATAAATGTTACAACAATGAAACGTAAATGAATCTGGAATAACATGATAGTATGAATATGAATCACTTAGTAGTTAATAAGGAACACATATAAAATCTCGTGCACAGAAACTATAAAGAAGGATGAACAAGATAACCACCTCCCATTCCCTCAATACTGCAGAAGATTGGTTCTTGCAGTCCCAAGAGATACCTCAGGTGAGACTTCAACTGTGTAAGCAGGTGATGTCGAAAGGATCAATGTCTGGTGGGTTTTGTTAATAAAATATAACTCGAACCTAGGGTATTAAAACTTGCGCACAACACCAACAAATGGTTCCATTACTGGGACTAAGAATTTGCGATTAAGGAAATGTTTTGGAGGTCGACTAAGAAGGAGATCACAAAGTGGTTGGAAAGAAAGGAACGAGAGTTTGCATGAAAAGAAAACATGAATTCTTAGATGAGTGACAAGCAATGGATGTAAAGGTATGTGTACACAGATCTGCATGAAATTTTCTTTGGCGAATTTCCAATTATTAAGACTGAGCGACTAGAAATATTAGTGGAGAAAATTGGAAGGTCCATGGAAACACCGTCAAGTAATTGGACTCCTGAATTGGTAATACAAATGAATTATGTCAGTAACCCAACTACTCATGCAGTGGATATTTGGTTGGATAACATATTAAGAGGATATATTACAGAGTTTGCAGTAGATTGCATTCAATCATACAATGTTGCAGAAAGGGATTTTTTCAAAGGTTAGTGCGGGAAGTTTTTGAAATCATTAGGTACATGGATAAAAATGATATCTCGTGACAAGTATGTGATGACAATGGAGTCCAACGACTAAAGGGGTTCACACACATACATAAACGGGGGATGATAAGAGGATAGTCTGAGAACAAGAGAGAATGAAGGAAACAATGAAGAGGGAAAGAGGGGACCGAGGATGCAAGAAGAGGGTATACCAGAGGAAGAATACGAGTTTGGAGTATTGCACAAAGGAAAGAGGTATAGGAGGTGAACGACTAGGGTTGGGAAAGGAGAGCCACATAGTGATCCAGAGGGGAGAGAACCTTGCACAATAGCCTGAATCGTGTAGATACCATATATATGAGGGGAAAAAAAGGAGTTCTAGTCCAGTCCAGTAATAGAAGAGTCGTTAAGTCCTACTCACACTAAGTCCTATGTCGAATCCATGACTCTATGTGCGTCACCACAATAAGAGATAACAGTTGAAGACTTTTCAAAAACCATCATAGTTAACCAAGGAGGATAGAGTAGTAGAGTCAAAATAATGGAAGTAGTGTGCAGATTCAGAGTCAGAATCAAAGTCAACCAGCATCACCAAGAGGAGGGACTACATAAAGAAACATGGTAGGAGTAGATAATACTCTTAAACTTCTTGAGTTCCAGGGAGTGGGGTTAGAGGATACAAAACATATGTTTATCTGTGAAACAATTTGGGCTGCTAAGAATGTACATGATGAGGCTGTAAAGATTGTGAATTTAGTGACAACATTTAGAGGTCATGCGCTAGTATGGTATATGAAATTGTATAATATCACGCTTGGAGGACATGCCAAGAGTTTGGTTGAGATAAGGCAAACAATGCTAAAAGAGTTCAAGAAGCCAAAGTCAGAGTCGTAGTACATCACAAAATTGAAGGAGATCAAACAAGTACAAATAGATTCGGTATGCAATATTGATTAGATATTTAAGGATGTGATGGGTAGACTGAATTTCCAAATCCCAGATCAACATCATCAATAATGGTTTATTATAGGGCTTCTACAACACATTCACATGCCATTAATTCAACAGAAGGTTGCGTCGCAACCTGAGGCACTAGAAATTGCAATGAAATTAGAGTCATCTCTGGTAGGAGATAGTCGAGGAATGACACAAGTTCATACACAATTGGCTGCGTTGACAATTCAACTGGGCGAAATTACAAAAGGGACTCTCCGAGACTCCAGGTTACCATAACTTCAAGGTAGTTCAATTCCTCCGGAGTGATAACCTACCAAAATAAGTCATAAAATGTTGGTGACCGCTTGCTGTCGGTTAACACCTCTGCTTACGTTATCCTTCCACTATGCTTGATCAACGATTGAGAACGCTCCTGAAGTAGATCAACGATTAGATTTACTTTGTGATTTACACTTTCCACTATACTTGATCAATGGTCGAGAATTCTCCCGAATTATATCAATGATTAGTGTTAACTTTGGCCTTCGGGTAATCTTGGTTTTTCTTGGCTTCTTTTCTCTGGAGTGGTCATCACTGGAGTTGAATGATGCTACATAACCCTTATCTGATGGTTCCATTATTCTCACTCCAGATCTACGGTTGTCGTTAGTTCATTTAATTTGAGATTCGAAATATTTGTGGCTTACATTGTCCTTCCACTAAACTCGATCAGATGGTCTATATTTCATCTGAAGTCCCTCCTTGATCTTAACGACTGGGAAACCTCCCAAAGCTCCTGCTTCATATCTGTCAGTTGAGATCTAATTCTTCCCAACCTCTGACTCCCCCTCAATCTGACGGTCCTAGAGTGTCCCAAAATGATAATGGACGACTCATGTGTGTCATCTCTTCTGAGCCTACTGTGCGTCATCTCTTATGAGATTTTGGGTTTATACTTGAATTCCAACTGAACCAAGGTTGTTGATCTGTTGGGAATTCGATCCCTATCACGTTACTGCAATGTGCTTTCTCTTCTGAGCTTTGATTAATATTTCTTTCTTCTGATATGTTTCATTGCTATTTATCCTGAGCTTTTTAATAATTGTTTCTGCATTCATTTATGCATTGATCTTTAGTCACTAACCCTCTTGAGCTCTTAATTTCTTGTAATTCGTTATTCCTTCTGTAAATATATGCTCTGCATGATACCTCTCTTGAACTTTAGAATCATAGGATCATTATTGATCTTATCGTGATCAACAATGATCACGAATTGCTTCTGCCACTAGGTGATATTCCTTTTTCTCTGATTACTGTACATGTTTGACTCATGTTTTATAACTTTGTTCATGATTGATTCATGTTTCCATCAATGACAACACATAACCAACAATGCCAACAATCTCCCCCTTTGTCATTGAGGGAAACATATCTGTAAAACAAAAATGAGTTCATACCTTTGCTCCCCCTATCACTGATATTCTTTTCTATCTGATAACAAATTTGTTTTCTTCTTAACTTTGTTTTACTACTACTCCCAGCCTTTGACATCAATGACAAAGAGTGAGGCTCTGACTATTTTTCTTCCCCTGTGAATTTACTAACTGCTTATCTCACTTCATTGGGATATTTGTGTTCAAATAAGTAGTCTTCTTTGATACCAACTTGTAGTGATACCAATTTGTAGTGATCAAGTATTTTAAACCTAATCTAATTACTTTCTTATTTTATAGCCAAAATACTCCCCCCAAGTTTTTACTGACTTTCCTTAGTCAAATAGAACAAGAGTATGAATCTTACCGATGTTCTTGATCTGCTTCTTATTCTTCTTTGATATTTCACAGGAATATCAATTGAGGATTGATATAATACCAATTTTGTTATCAATTGATCTTTGCTAATATCAATTGATCTTTGTTGATTGATACCCCTTGAACCTCTCTGTTGCTTTTTCTCTTCTCCCCTTTTTAAAAAAATGACAAAAATGATATTTTCTTGTTCTCTCTGAGGTTATACTCCCCCGAAAGCGATGCTGTCCTTTGTCCATTTTCTCCTTCTTGTATTCTACAACTCCTCCTATCAATGATTTTTATTTCTTTGGCTAAAGGATTATGACATCATCAGGATTGTGTTATATTCTTCTATATGGACTTCCCTTTCTTGAGCTTGATCTATTTCATATTGAATTTCACATTCCTTATTAGGAATTTCACTCATCATTTTCTTGTTATAAATTTCTTCATTTTTAGTTGCAAGATCATCTTTCTTTCTTTCTCCTTCATATTTTCTTCTCCATATCTTTCTATGAGATATTCTTCTTTTTGGACCTTTTCTTTCTAATTGTGTTTTTGGAGATTTGTCATCTCCTTTCTTCTTCCAAATTTTATTAGGTTTTCTCCCTGACTTGAATGACTTATTTAAGGATTGAATTCTTGAACTCCTGCAACTTTGGGATTTGTGCCCAAACCTATCACAGTTGTAACATCTCATTGTATGACAAAATTTTGCTGTGTGCCCAACAAAACTGCATCTCCAACATCGAATTGAGTTTTTGGATTTTCCTGTATATCCTTTCTCTAGTTTCTTGTAGTCCATTGCTTCATGACCAAAGTTATGACAAGAAAAGAAATAGCCATTGAAGGTGTTTCCATTCTTGAATTTGTTTTGGCTTGAGAGATCCGTCTTTTGATTTTCTTCTTCCTTTTTACTTCTATAACTTCCTTACTTAACAAAGTTCATGACTTGTAATTTCTTTATAATTGCACCTTTTCTTTTTAAGAAGGATGATTCTTTCTCATGTTTGTAAATGGTGCTCCACTTGCCATTGTATTATTTTTTATTTTATCCAAGATCAGTTTTGTCATCAAACGATCTTTGATTGTTCCAAATCTTACCTAGGATAACTGAGCTATTATGGAAATTGACAGTTTTATTTGTCTTTTCAATCATCTTTTTGAGATTGACTATTTCTGATTTCAACATGTGACATGTCTCTTCCTTTTTAGTCAACTGAATCTCCAAGGATTCTTCCATTTCCTTAGCATGTTCAAGTTTAGTCTTTAGATCAATGACTATTTCTTCTGTCTCATCCAAGAATTCTTTGCATTTTTTAGTTTTGTCATATGTCTTCAACTGATCCGTCAGATCTTTTAATGACTATGGTTGAGTTTTAATTTTGCATGCGTTAATTAACCATTTGAGAAACTTAATGAAAGAATGAGGAAAGAAGAGGAATTATGATATCCATATACACATATGCAGATCTGAAATGAAATAATAGATAGAAAACCATAACACGCAGATTAATAACGGAGTTCGGCACAACTTTGCCTACGTCTCCGGGCCTTTGTCTCTGTGGGGGAGGATTCTTTATTTCTGTTCAAAAGCTAAAAAATACATCGCTGCAGTACCAAATGGCTACAAGACTGATCTGGTCATGTTCGTCCAGATCTCTAGAACCCTGCAAAGAAAACAACACGCAAAACGGATGTCCGGAGCTCCCAGAAATGACCCGACAGCGTCTGCCCCTCAAAAACTTCTCTGCATCAAAATGGCTTTGGCTTGGCTTCCCTTCAGCATAAATCTTCTCTGACTGCCTCCTCATGGCCTCAAATAGGCCTGGTTT
This sequence comes from Picea glauca, assembly GCA_000966675.3. Lineage (NCBI taxonomy): Eukaryota > Viridiplantae > Streptophyta > Pinopsida > Pinales > Pinaceae > Picea > Picea glauca. The sequence continues at coordinate 250,137 of JZKD02S1677328.1, forward strand.
ATATATATTTGAAGTTGGTTTCTCATCTCCAACTTCCTCCCAAAATTTGGGCTCCAAAAATGCCCAATATCTCCCAAAAATGGAGAAAATCCATTAATATCAGACATAATATTAATTAAAAATCCCAAAACTATAGTATAAAACCCATTTTAGTTAGAAATCAGGGATAAGCCCCTAGGGCTGGGCGCGCACCCCCTTTTACTCAGTCATATTGGCCATGTGGCCAAGCGCTAGCCCAAAGGCTAAGCGTTGGCCCCTTTGTTTGCGCTCCAGCTCCTAGTCTCTTGCATAAGAATAGGACCACGGGCTAACTATATATATAACTGGACGCCCAAAACATGGTCTCGGTGCTGGTCTTATGGCAGAGTGTATTTGACCGGGCGGTTACAACTTACCCGCGCGCCGAGGGATAAGCCCCACAATATATGCCGGTGGTTGTATGGTGGCGCGGGATCCAGCGCGGGATCCAAAGGCTGGCCCCTTATCCCAAACTCCCGCATGTGATGCCCGCGCCCTCGGGTGTATGGGGTTTACGCGACCATGGGATGGGGCTTAGCCCCAACCCCCTCCTTTTTGCGCCATATTAAAACATTCACTTTATATAAATAAAGTTTGGCTTACATACACAAGCTTCACACATGGCGCGTTGGTGGTTGGGGCTTTACCAAAGACTTTGCCCTTACAATCAGGTCGCGGGGTCGAACCCCATGAGCTCCATAAAATTTTACTAAACATAGTAACCAATGACGGGGTGCCACGTGGCAGCCCACGCCTGGGCCACGTGGCACCACTCCATTTGCCTACTGCGTGCCATGTGTCAATTGACAGTTGGTCCACTTGCCTGCCACATGTCTGCCCTGTCAGCGAACCTGCCTAGTCACCATTGGCCAGAGAGTGCCACGTTATCTCCTGCAGAGTTAGCATGCTGATGTCGTGCTGACATCAGCATTGACTTTTTGACCAGTTGACCTTTGACTTTTTACATGTTTGGGCTTTCGAACAGAATGCGATATCTTTCGCATACGGAGCCCGTTTGACAAAGTAAATATACCACCGGAATCAAGAAGATGAGACGGATGCAATGGCACTAGTTTCGTCGCATTCTGAGCACTTTCATTTTTGAGCATTTTTAAACCCTGTCAGGCT
>JZKD02S1677329.1:32382-48407 GCA_000966675.3 Picea glauca
TTCCTGTCAAGGTGACAGTGTGGGCAGGAGCTTAGACATTGTGTCTCCGAGGGCACACTAAGTGAGCGGGACTTAGCTCACGTCTGCAAGTGTGCATAAGGGCGACAACAAGTTCCATTGATTTAAGGTAGATCTTATGCTAGTTTTATCTTTGTCTGTTCTCCTAAATATTTCTTCACTTTTGTCCCATAGGAATGAAGCAAAGATGCAATAATTGAGAAGATGTTTCATTGTTTCTCCTGCTTCTTGTCAGAGGGGACATAAGGTTGGACCTATAAAGACTCTTTTTTAAAGGTTGTCCCAAGTTAAAAAAAAAAAAATCTTGCAAGGAGCCAAAGAAATGATGAGACTTTTGGCCATAGATTTTAACTCCAAATTTGTTGCCATGGATGGTTGGAAGGAGGATTTTGCTGAGAGGTAATTAAGTTGTAGGCCTCTTTTATGGTGAAGCTTCCTTTAGAGGTATGTCCCCGCCGAAGTTTTTCTAGTCCTTCATGTTGAGAATTTTTTTTATTTTGGAGGTCTACTCACACTTTCTCCCACTGGTTTTTAAATTCTAGTTGAAACCCTAGTCCTTTTGGAAGCTATCTTCTCCATATCTCAATTGGAGGGTGCTCCTCCTAGTACTTCCATATACAATTTTTTCCTTGCACTATTAGGTGATCCCTAAGTGGTTTTAGATTATCCCTTTTTGCCCAAGCTAGAGATTGTTGCCAGGCATGATACCAAAATAGAGTATGTCTGCCATCTCACACCTCCTATAAGCTATGTTGTTGAATGATACTTTTGCTGAGCCAAGTTGTGTTCCGAATATGTGATCCTTTTATGTTTCCTTCCAAACTTTTGAGGTTGTGGTGCTCAAACGAAGGGATATACTTGATTTTCCATATTTTTCACCATAGATCATCTTTGCTTTGCAATCATCTCCACGAGGTCTTCACTCCTAGGACTGCACTTAAAGTTTATGGATCCTGCTGACCTAGTCCTCCTTCATGCTTAGGTTGACATACCTTCTCCTAACTTACCAGAGCCCATTTTATTTTATTTTTATCTCCCCCCTAAAGGAATGATCTTTGGATATTTTATACTGACTTAATAATGGATTTGGGAGCTTCCAGGGCTCAGAAAAGATCAAGAGGAATGGCTTGAAAAACATATTTTAAAAGTACAAGATGGCTAGGTAGATTTAGGGAACGAAAGGTCTAGTTGGAAATCTTCTTTTCCATTTTTACTAGAATATCCTGCCATGTGGAGTTTCTTAGGGCATTATCTATTAGAGGAGCACCAATATATTTGGTCAACAAAGAACTTCTTTGAAAGCCTAAAATTCTAGAAATGTTCTTTTGGATTGCAATGTTGGTGTTGAAGAAGAAGATTTGAAACTTACTTTGATTGATGTTGATACCTAAAGCCTCCATGAATTCCTCTAACACTTGTTTGATTGAATGTGTTTCCTTGACAGTCAAGATGCCCATTTGCATAGTATCATCAATAAATTATTGGTGGGACACCAACATGTTTTCTCCATGCAGGCGAAGACCTGTGATTTTACGATGAGAGACTTATGATTTTAAATCTTTGCCTAACCCTTCAGCCATAAGAATAAAAAGGAAGGGAGAGAGAGGATCTCCTTGCCTTATGCCACGGGATGGAGATAAAGTGGAGGAAGGGGAACCATTAATAATAATAGAGAAAAAAGTAGAGGAGGTGAGGGACATGATCCAAGAAACCTAGGTGGGGGAGAAGCCAAAGGCAATGCGATTATGGTGGATGTATTGCCAACTTAATTTGTCGAAAGATTTTGACATATCCAACTTTATTAGCATTCCAACCGATTTGGAATATTTTAGGGAGTGAATCATTTAATGGGCTATGATGATTCTATCTAGGATTTTTCTTCCTTCAACATAGCCAGTTTTCTCTTGGGAGATGAGGTTCGAGAGGATGGGCTTAATTCTATTGACTATGATTTTAGTGATAATCTATTTAGATTACATTGTATAGAGAAATATGCCTAATTTGTTGGGATCTTCTGCTTTATATTCTTTGGAAATGAGGGCTAGAAAGGAGGCATTGAGGGCTAGAAGAACCTTAGAGAAACGTCTAGAATCTTCCACCAGTTGTAGAACATCATACTTGATGATTGGCTAGCACGTCTGGAAGAAGTTTGTTGTAAAACCATTCAACCTTGGGGATTTTCCTTTGGGCATTTCCATAACAGTTTTTTCAACTTCTCCTAAGGTAGTCGGTCTTATAAGAGCATCATTATGATCTTGGGAAACCAATTTGGGGATGTTTCTGGTAATTTTGGTGGTGGCCTCCCCTATGTTTTTCCAAGTTTCCATTAGCAAGTTGGAGAAGTATCTGACAAATTCCCGTTCAATTTCTACATGTTTAGTTATTTGATTTCCTTGAATAGATTTGATAGAAGTGATGAAGTTTTATTGCCTTCTGTTAATGGTTGACCTGTGGAAGAATTTTGTGTTTCTGTCCCCTTATTTGAGCTAATGAACTCTATATTTTTTTCTCAAGAGAGCTTCTTCATGTTTGTCCCTTATGTCTATTTGAGTCTAGAGCTCTATTTCCTTTTAGGTGGCATAATTTGTCCTTCCATTCTCAATAATATACTGTTGAAGTTTCTTCATTCTTGCTTCTAGTTCTATCTTTTCTTTGAAAATGTTCCCAAAGGTTTATTTATTCCATTTTTTTAGTTTAGCTTTGATATATTTTAGTCATTGTTGGAAACGATACATTGGAATGCCTTGAATATTTTTCGTTTCTTGCCACCAACAGTCAATACTTTCCAAGAAGGAGGGATGAGATATCCAAAAAGATTCAAAATGGAAAGGGCAAAGCTTAGGAGTGTCGGATAGGATGAGGTCCAACTTAATTGACCAATGGTCTGAGCCTGGGTGAGGAAGGATTGAGGAATTTATGGAAAGGCCAATTAGGGGGGGTGTGTTTGAAACAAGAAATATGTCTAATCTTGAAGCCACTTGATTAGTTCCTTTACGCTAGTTATTCCAGGTATGGATTCCATTTGAGGGTGGCAAGTCAATTAAATTGAGGTTGGGAATAATCTCCTTAAGTTTGAGGGACAATTGATCCAGTATTCTTATGCATCCTTGTTTTTCATCTAAGGAGGTGATAATGTTGAAGTCTCCTCCAATGATCTAGTGTTTATCTCCTATGATATCCTTGAGGGATTTAAGAGAACCTAGAAAGAGGTTTTTGGTTGGGGCAGAGGGTGGGCCATACACAATAGAGACAAAGCCTGAGGAGGTTGTTCCAATGGTTCTAAAATGGGCTAACAACGTTCGAGCAATGGAGAAGAAGGAGGTTAAGGTGACTTATGTCGAGTTCAACAAAATGACAAGGCCCCCTGTTTCTCCTTGGGCGTTACTTTCTATAACTTGAGAGTGTTTCCAGAGTTTGACGGATAAAGTATTGAGGAGAGTGTCGGGGCATTTGGTTTCTTATATGAGGATCATATTCAGTCATTCTTTTAAAATGATTTTTTTCATCATTATATGTTTGGATTTTCCATTGAGGCTCCAGATCCTCCAAGAGATAATTTTCATGGGGAATAGTGGGGTTTGAGAGGGAACAAATCAGTCATCAAGGTGATTTTTCTGAATTTGACCAACATTTCTCGTAATTCTTATAGGATTTGTTTGTTCAATCTTCTACCTCTTTTCCTTTCTTGCTTGGTTTGTTTGATAGGATCTTTTGGGGCATGAGATTTTATACCAAGAACATAAGAAGATGAGCATAGCTTACCTTTTGTTTATGTTGAGTGCCTTTCTTTGCTTCTTACAAGGGATTCTTTTACCAGTTGAATCTGTTTCTCTGGGATTGTATTAGGGTCCTGTTGATACCAAGCCACCACTCTTGAATGAAGATCTAAATTAGTTAGCTCTGAATCTTCACCGTCCTCCAATTCCCCTTTGTCTTCTCCATCGTTTATCATTGAATCTATGTATGGGTCTTTGATTTCCTTTTTCTGAGTGCTCCATTAGTTTCCTGCATTTTGTTTGTTCCTCCTGATCCATGTCTTGAGTTTGTGGCTCCTCCTAGATTATTGTATCTTCTTCTATTGGAATGATGTCTTTTTGAGGATCCTCTTGAGTAGCTTGGAGAGATTCAAACTGATTACTTGTCCCGGTGTCAGTTTGGTTAGTCAAGGCTATAGGTCTTCTAGCATTGCACATTTTGGTATGAATTTCTTCGAATCCTTCCACATATTTCACGATATTGGCCTTTGTAGTTTCTTAGTGTTTGTTGAGAGGGAAGTCTCTAAACAGGTTTCCATGTTCATGGCATTTGCAACATCTGAATGGAATATGTTCATAGTGAACGGATTGAAACCATTCATTATCTTGATAACGAAGGCAGTTGGAGTCAAGAAACGCTTGCGAAACATTAATATAGGTGTGTATTCTTGCATATTATGTATATTTACCTTTCTTAGTTATTTATGAGACTTAAAATAAGGAGACAAGTGCATTGCCTATGCCCTTATAGAATATCCTCTTCCTAGTATTCCCGTAGAAGAGAGTAGAGTCTGATCCAAACTAGGGCAACAATGAAATCCTCCTTATCTGGGATAAACTATTTTGTGCAAGGGCGGAGGAAGAGATCGACCGAGTTGAAGAAGCAGGGATCATTTTCAAAAACTATGTCTCGGTCTTCTAGACTGGTAAATATTGCCGTGAAAAATCATTTAGAGCCTAGTTTAAGTTCAATTTCTCCTTTTGGATTCCAGTGGGTCTGGATCCACCATTCAAGAGCTTTCTCTGAGGGCCAAATTCCCATAAACTTGTCAATGACTACATAATCTTTCATTCTCTGTATGTACTACCTGATTTTGCTGGAAGTGATTTCGTATGCTGATACTTCTGTTGATTTGGGTATACATTTCCATGTTCTCTCAAACTTGTTTTTTCTAGTTGAACTTCCAGACATGTGGTTTTAGCATCCACGTTCTTGTATTTGTCTACTCCTTCTGCTCTTTCTACTGCGTCTGACACACTTTGATTCCCAGACTTTGGTGTTTTGCGGTTCATTTCTTTCTAAGTTTCTGTAATACCCCAAGGACGTGCCCCGATTCCATTTTGAATTGAAATTATCATTTATAGGTTGGTGAGCCAAGTTTATATAAGTTGGTGGGCTTATGAGTTATTAGGCCAGGGAGCCTAAGTGTTGAAGGCCAAGAGCCTGATTTTGTACATGTAACTATGCACATTATTAATAAAGATAAACATCTTTGTGTGTGGACCGACCACGATGAATGAGTGATGGGGGACTAAGCTTCCACAAATCCTGGGTAAGGGAGAGGGGGTTTAAAGGTTGGGTGAAGGGATAATATTAAGAGGTTAAGTCCTTGGGAATAATAATATAATATTATTATTCCAAAGTTGTGCAAATGTATATGTTTTATGCTAATTTCTTTGGAAGGCCAGGTGACTTCCAAATGGGGAGGAACGTGCTTCATGGGTGACATGTGTCAACCTAGGCACATGCAATTTAACCCAGGAAATGAGTCGTGTTGGGGGTTCACTTCCCATTCTTCCAACCTCCACGTGAGTGGCTCGACATTTTTCCATCCTCCATCTAAACGTGTTTGGCCTCTATGATTGAACCTCTGTACACCTTACGCATCTCTGAAACTAGAGTGGTGAGTCTGGTCTTTATTGTTGGTTGCGAGAACTGAATGTTCGGTAATTGTTGAGTCGTGCATCCTGTGTTGCTTGTTGGAAATCCCGACGCATCCTATAATCGCAGAGCTGCGTTATGCCTTAGCACTGACTGTTTACGTTTCGGGTGTCCATACTCGTTTTCCCAATTGACTGTTGTGGCCACGCAGTGCTGGACTGCATGTGGCTTGTTGGCCAGTGTAAGTTCGTGCTGAGCCTCGTGGTTGCTTGACTGTGTTGGAAACCGATATTACGGAAACATGTTGTCTGACCTGTGTATAACCTCTCTCCAGGTGAGGGAGGTGATTTTTGTTGAAGAGGCAGGTTACCAAGCCTGTGAGCAAATCTCTCCAGGTGAGAGAGTGTGCGGAGGAAGACTGAACTCCTAGAAGGGGTCCTGTAGCATCCACGGATCTCAGAGACTTCCGGTCTGGTCTGTTGCTGAAGCCCAAGGCAAGGGAGGTTAGCAGCCGAAGGACTGTCTGGGTGATAGTGAAGGAGTATACTCCTAGGGTGGGACAGGCATGTGGGGAATGAGAGTTTGTGAGCAGTGGGCATAAGTGACTCCTGGGAGAGAATCCTTCCTCCGTGATTGTGTGTTTTCCCAATAACCTTGCCTAGCCTAGGATTCCTTGCTCGGTGGAGCTTAGTCCCATCTCGGGGGTGACCTATTGCTGAGAGTGATGAGCAACGCGGTCTAAGGCTGGGAGGTTCATGGAAGGTCTACACGCAGTTGGTGGAATAACCACAGTTTTAAAGATAAGTATTAGCTTATGCTTAATATTATGCTTTTACATGCCTATGATCCTTATATGTTATCATGTATTCTGTTGTGCATATGAATTATTGTTAATGATAGGTATTATTTATGTTAGCAGTAATCATGTGCTTACTCTGTGATTAATGTATTGAATTCATTTTAATGCATGTTTTAAATAAGTATGAGAATGATGTTTCTGCGTGGTAGTGTTTACCCGACAAGTGGGTTGATGCCTGGGGATGTTACAATCTGGTATCAGAGCCATAGTTTCAACGTTGAGCCTCACTGGGTTGGTTAAGTGGTCTTTGGACCCAAGGTATCGAGTGAAATTGAGTTTGGAAGAACCAATTCAGACCCTATAATGTCCTTGCGAGCCAAGGAGTTACTTGACTGGGATACAAAGCTCAGGAAGTATAGTGGTATATAAAAACCGTAACCGACGTGGTATTTGACCACGGAGAGGGAGTGCTTGACACTTGGAGTGTGGGAGTTGTAGGATCAGTTTGTAAGGAGAGACCTTTACGACCGTTAGATCCGGAAAAGGGTGACGAAAGGATATTCGAGAAGTCTATCGAATTTCGGTTATCGAAAGAAGCTAGGTGCGTGGAAGCATAAACGCCGAAACCCGAAACCCTGAAGTTCTGAAATGATCTACACCATAGATCGGGAGTAGAAGGCTTGACTATTAGATCAAGTAGAAGGTAAGTCGTGATTTCGTGATTTCGGCTGTCGGGGGAAAAACAGAGTGAGTTGAATCATGAAACCCCAAAATGCCAAAAGGATCTTCATCGTAGATCTGGGAAAGGAGTTTGACCATTGGATCAAGCAAGTGAGTAGACTGTAATTTCAGAATTTTGGCAAACGGAAGTACGATATGTATTGATGCACGAATTCTCGATGCCGAAACTCTGAAACGGAAAGTGAAAGTGGTGGGACCCGATGACGTCGCTGAAAGTGACGTGGACCCTCCTGAGCATGCCATGTGCCACTGTGGTTGTGGGAGACAAATGTTCTATGTGGGTCCGGAGCGTAAAGTAAATCAGTATTTCAGAAGTCGGGGGTTGGAGAGGGAAGCAAGTATGAGAGCCTTGAGGACCAAAACACCGAAACCCAAAGTCCCGAGGTCCCAAAAACTTCGAGACAGAGAGGCCATGGCGGATTTTAGTCGTTGGTGGTTGTGTAGACATGGACATTTGATCCACCCATTTTTGCTAGTTCGGTAATCGGAACTCGAGGGATAGTAGTGATGAGTGTTGAAAACTCCCGAAACACGAAGTTGTGAAGCACCCTAGCGGTCTAGCATTTGGTCACAGCTCGTGATCGCATGGGTTGGGGACTGAGGAAGAGCAGGCTATTGCTTGAAAGTTACAAAGCCGAGCAAAGCTCAGAAAATTTGTGGAATCAAAATGTTTTCTTATTCACGTTGGTTTATGAATGTTGTAGTTTTGTTAAGGGTTTAAGGCCTGACAAATTTTGGTTGACTGCACGTTGTGTATGCAGAGTTCAACAAGTGTTAAGACTGTCGCAAATCAACACCGAGTGTAGAAATGGAAGAGGTGTGGATTGCCTCCAACTCAGAGAACGAAAGAGAAGGAAGGGATGTCAACTTGGGAGTCGAAGGATCGAAATCCAATGGGCATGGAAAAGAATTGGATAAGGAAGGGCATATGATGAAAATCATTAAAAGATTAAAGAAGGATGCCCCTGCTCGCCAAGATAATAGCAGAAGGCTCAAGAAAACTCAGGATAAACATGGTGAATTCAACTTGAAGTTGTTGCAGAGCTTGGATATGATTGAAAAGAGATTGGAAAAGGAGAGTGACTCAAGCAAAATAGGGAGTCACGGGACCCCTGAGAGGAAAAGAAGATCGAGGAGTGTTAGTAGACCTCGTCGTCCCTCTCCGAAGCATTCCATTAAGAAAACACATAGTAGTTCAAGCCCATCTCCTACCAGAAATCATAGGAGGTCTGGAGTGGATGAACTGAAAGGAGAAATGAACAAGATCAAGCCTCCAACGTTTGATGGAGAGTATAAGAAGGAGGAAGATGTCAAAACTCGGTTACTTGGTATGAGGAAATAATTTCACCTGCAGAATTATTCCTCTCATGCAGAGGGCAGGATTGCCATGTATCAACTGAAGGGAAAGGAATCCATGTGGTGGGATCAACTTATGCAAGTGCAACACATCAGAGAAAAAGACATCACATGAAAATAATTCAAGAGCTATTTCGAGAGGAAATACTTAACTAAAAGATATTATGACAGAAAGATGAAAGAGTTCTTTGAACTCAAGCTAGACAACAAGACCATTAATGAGTATGAACGAAAGTTTTTGGAATTATTGAAGTATGTTTCGTTCATCAAAGATGAGTCTGTCAAGATTCAGAGGTACCTGAGGGGATTACCGCCTCCTATTGGGGATAAGATTTGGTATGATGACCCAAATACTATGGAAGAAACGATAAGGAGAGTGAAGTGCTTATTTCAACAACAAAGAGAAAGGCCTACCTTTCGGAAGGCTTGGGATGACCAGAAAAAGTTCAAGAAAGAACAGAGGCAGAAGAGAAATAAACCATCATTTTTCAGAAACAGTCCTCAAGGACATCTGTCTTTTAGAGAGCCCAGGAAGGTTGAAGTGGGTGGGAAAATGTCAAGGCCGCCAGCTATGGAATGTTGGGGCTATAAAAAGAACCATAGGTACAGAGATTGCCCCCACCGAAATGATAAAGCGAGGACTATCCACAATGTTTAGCAAGCTGAAATAGTGGAGGACATGGGCAGTAGAATGCCAAGGATCTACGCAGCCCTGGACAACAAGAAAGTTGAGTATCAGTCTCACATGATTGAAGTAGAAGGTATGATTAGCAACCATGCCCTTACTATTTTAATTGATTTAGGGGCTAGCCATAGTTATATAGATCCTAGAGTGGTGGAAAGTTTGCATTTATCAAAAAGCAAACATGAAAAGTCTTGGTTAGTGCAGCTAGCTACAGGAACCAAGAGGAAAGTCACGGAGTTAGTCAAGTCCTGTCCTGTGGACATGAATGGACTGAGCACGAAGTTTGAATTGAACATTCTTCCATTAGGCTCTTATGACTGTCTAATCGGGATGGATTGGTTGGACCAGCACCGTGCCATCTTGGACTGCCGCATTAAGGCATTCACTTTCTTAGATGAAGAAGGAAATCGAAAAAAAGTCCAAGGAATTCCTAGAGCTGTTATTGTTAGAGGAATCTCAACGATGTAGCTGAAGAAGTGCTATAGAAAAAGATGTCAATTATTTGCAGCCCATGTAGAGGAAACACCTAAGGATAAGGTGTCAAGTATTGAGGATCATGTGGTACTTAAAGAGTTCAAAGATGTATTCCAGGAAGTACCTGGACTACCTCTGAAAAGGGATATCAATTTCTCTGTGAACTTGATGCCTGGAGAAGCTCCAATGTCAAAGGCTCCGTACAGGATGAGTACGCCATAACTGAAAGAGTTGCAGCTGCAACTTGAAGAAATTATGAATAAGGGGTATATAAGCCCAAGCATGTCACCTTGGGGTGCCCCGATCATGTTTGTAAAGAAGAAGGACGGAACGCTGAGATTGTGCATCGATTTCAGGCAATTGAACAAAGTAACGATGAAGAACAAGTATCCTCTACCGAGGATTGATAATCGCTTCGATCAATTGAAGGATGCAAAGATATTTTCGAAGATAGGTCTAAGATTGGGATATCACCAGGTAAGGATAAAAGATGAATACATCATCAAGACCGCCTTTAGAACAAGGTATGGTCATTACGAGTTCACAGTGGTGTTGTTTGGACTGTCAAATGCACCTATTGTTTTTATGTGCTTGATGAATGGAGTATTCAGGGAATATCTAGACAAGTTTGTCATAGTCTTCTTGGATGACATCTTGGTGTATTCCAAGTCGAAAGAAGAACATGAGCAACATCTGAGGATGGTGTTGCAAGTGATAAGAGGGCACCAGTTGTATGCCAAGATGAGCAAGTGCTCGTTTTATCAAGAACGGATCCATTACTTTGGGAATATTATCTCGAAGGATGGGATAGTTGTAGACCCTGAAAATATTGAGGCCATTAGAGAATGGTCAACACCCAAGAATGTGACGGAAGTTAGATCCTTCATGGGATTGGTTGGTTATTACAGAAGGTTTATTGAAGGGTTCTCGAGGATATCCCACCCTATCACTTCCTTACAAAGGAAGGAGAAGAAGTTTCAGTGGACAGAGGATTGTGAAGAAAGATTTCAGTGATTGAAGAAACTGTTAACCAATGCTCCAATATTGAGGATTGCAGATCCAAACGAAGACTTTGTGGTGTGCACAAATGCATGCAAAGAAGGACTGGGGGGAGTCCTCAGTCAGAATGGATTTGTAATCTGTTATGAATCCAGGAAGTTAAAGGAACACGAGAAGAACTATGCCACTCATGACTTGGAGTTGGCAGCCACAGTTCATGCTCTAAAGAAATGGAGGCATTACCTCATGGGAAGGAGGTTCGAGCTCATAACAGACCATAACGGTCTGAAATATTTGTTTGATCATCCAACCTTAAATGCTAGACAAAGTAGGTGACTGGAATTTCTGTGTGAATACGACTTTGATATCAAGCATATCAAATGGAAGGAGAATAAAGTGGTTGATGCACTCAGTAGGAGGGTGCATGAACTACATGCTACAACCATTAACATGTATTAGATTGATATTAAAAGCAGAATTCTGGAGGCTGCAAATGCAGATCTGAAATACAGAGAATTGGTAGCAAAGCTACAGCAGGGTAAGATGCCACAAAAGGTGGATATTTATAAATTGGGAATAGATGGAATATTGCTGCACAAGAACATAATTTTTGTACCTAGCGTCCAGGACTTGAAACAAATAATTCTACAAGAGATGCATAATGTACCTTATGCAGGGCACCTTGGATATCAGAAAACCATGGCAGCGGTCAAGAGCCATTACTTTTGGCCAGATATGAAGAGAGAGATCGTTGAATACATCGCTAGATGTATGGAGTGCCACAAAGTTAAAGTTGAGCATAGGCACCCAGCAGGGTTGCTGCAAACTTTACCCATTCTGGAATGGAAGTGGGAAGTAGTAACGATGGATTTTATTATGGGATTTCCCAGAACAGGAAAGCTGCATGATTCGATCATGGTGGTGGTGGACAAGCTTACAAAAGCTGCCCATTTTATTCCACTGAAAACTACTCTCAAGGCAGCAGATGTTGTTGATATTTTCATAAAGGAAGTGGCACGATTACACGGAATTCCTAAAACGATTGTGTCCGACAGAGACCCGAAATTCACCTCAAATTTCTGGAAAGGATTGTTCAGAGGATTCAGAACGAATCTAAACTTTAGTACAGTTTATCATCCTGAGTCTGATGGACAGACAGAGAGGGTGAACAGAGTAATAGAAGACATACTAAGAATGTATGTGATGGACAAACCATCAAAATCGAAAGACTACCTACACTTGGTAGAATTCACCTACAACAATGGGTATCAGGCATCATTCAAGATGAGCCCATCTGAAGTGATTTATGGCTAAAAGTGCAATACTCCAATGAGCTAGGATAATCCAGCTGATAGGACAGTAGTTGGGCCAGAGTTGCTAAAAGAGATGGAAGACCAAATGATAAAAATTAAGCAGAATTTGAAAGTTTCCCAAGACAGGCAGAAAAGTTATGCTGATAAGAACAGAACCCACAGAGAGTTCAAAGTGGGTGATCATGTTTTCTTGAAAGTAAAAGCTAACAGAAGTTCTCTGAAGCTGGGAAGTTGCGCCAAGTTAGCAGCCAGATTTTGTGGGCCAATTGAAAACCTAGAAAGGATTGGGTCAGTTGCATATATGCTTCCATTACCCGCATCCATGCCTGTACATAATGTGTTTCATGTTTCATTGCTTAAGAAATATATACCTGATGCTAACCATGTTATTGATTGAAATGTGATTCAGGTGGAGCAAGAAGGTGTCCTGCAAGTGCATCATGTGCGCATATTGGACAGGAAAAACAAACAGCTCCGGAATCGAGCCATAGGGATTTTAAATGTCCAGTGGACCTGGTACGGTCCTGAGGATGCGACATGGGAGCATGAGGACGCTATGCGGGAAGAATACCCACATCTTTTTGAATATTTTGGAAATCTTGTTGATGTTGTGTGAAAGTTGCACCGAGGACAGTGAAAAAATAAGGGGAGTGGATTGTAATACCCCAAGGACGTGCCCCGATTCCATTATGAATTGTAATTATGATTTATAGAATGGTTAGCCAATTTTATATAAGTTGGTGGGCTTATGAGTTATTAGGCTAGGGAGCCTAAGTGTTGAAGGCCAAGAGCCTGATTTTGTACATGTAACTATGCACATTATTAATAAAGATAAACATATTTATGTGTGGACCGACCACGATGAATGAGTGATGGGGAACTAAGCCTCCACAAAGCCTGGGTAAGGGAGAGGGGGTTGAAAGGTTGGGTGAAGGGCTAAGATTAAGAGCTTAAGTCCTTGGGAATAATAATATAATATTATTATTCCAAAGCTGTGCAAATGTATATGTTTTATCCTAAGTTCTTTGGAAGGCCAGGTGACTTCCAAATGGGGAGGAACATGCTTCATGGGTGACATGTGTCAACCTGATCATATGCAATTTAACCCAGGAAATGAGTCATGTTGGGGGTTCACTTCCCATTCTTCCAACCTCCACGTGAGTGGCTCGGCATTCCTCCATCCTCCGTCTGAATGCGTTTGGCCTCTGTGATTGAACCTCTATACACCTCACGCATCTCTGAAACCAGAGCGGTGAGTCTGTTCTTTATTGTTGGTTGGGAGAACAGAATGTTTGGTAATTGCTGAGCCATGCATCCTGTGTTGCTTTTTGGAAAGCCCGATGCATCCTGTAATCGCAGAGCCGCGTTATGCCTTAGCACTGACTGTTGTCGTTTCGGGTGTCCATACCCGTTTTCCCAGTTGACTGTTGTGGCCACTGTAATGTTCCTTTCCAAATAGGAGCTTCAGAAGAGGACGCTTAATGGTATAAACCACCCCGTTAGACTATAGAAAAGGACAAAGAGGGGTAAACAGGGTTACTAGAGGTCACTCCAGTCACGGGTGTTATATTCGGAAAGTGACATTGAGCTAAAAAGGGTTAAAAGTGATTTTAAGTCATTATGAGGTAAAAATAGAAGTCAACAGTGAATTAGGGTTTCAACATGATTTAGGGTTTTGGAAAGCTATAAAGGAAGGGTCAATGACCTAATTCATCATTATGCAGATTATGAATTGTCATTGAGGAGAAGAGGTGCATCTCAGGAGAGATAGTTCAGTGTATTCCAGGAGGAAGACACCAATTGGCTGATTTCGGTGTTGAAAGACACACCCTAGTCACCGGGAAGATCATCCAGGTCTTCCATCATTCTTCATTGATTCCGTAGTGCTCCCATATTCTGGGTATTATCTTTTAATTGCTTATTTTTATTCCGGCTAAGATCCTTTTGTCTTTTGATCTAGCTGAGTGTTGTTATTTTATTCAGCCGCAGTTGCTTATTTGTATTCTGACTAAGATCCTTTGTCTGTTGATCTAGTCAAGTATTGTCAGTTTATTCAGCCACAGTCGGCCATTTTGTAATCCACAGAGATATCATAATACAAAATTTGTAGTCCTTTGTCGTGTTTATTATTTGTGTGATTATTTATATGTTGTAAACCTTTGATCCTACACACACATTAGCAGCATTTCTTAGACTAGCTAAGTCAGGAACATTACAGTGGTATCAGAGCTTTAGTCCTGTCAGCCTGTGACTAAAGACAATGAGTGCAACAGAAGACCCAGAGGGCTGTGAACACGTAGGTGACGAATATGTCACTTACAACAGGCATCGGGAAATAAGGCATAGGCCTGATTTTCCCCCTTTTCCTCCTAACTTAGAGGAAGAGGAAGAGGCACACAGAGAAGCAGAGAGAAGGGCAGAGCGTGAGGCTGAGTGTGAGGCAGAGAGGATGCTAGGAGACAGATATGAGCGACCAGAGGGTAGTGGCAAGGCCCCCGTAGATCCAGAGGCATCTTTCATGCAGGTTATCAACGATATGTTAGCTAGTCAACGGACCATGTCTCAATCCTTGGCACAGGTGGTTGATAGATTGGCTAGAGAGAGCACCCTAGATACACAAGTCCCGCAAGCAGCACAGGGGAACTCGGGAGCAGGCAGTAGACCCCAGTGACCCTCTCGCACATACACCTCTACGAATAGGATTCCCAGACCCTTGTTTCCCAGTTTCCAGAGGGCACCCCCGGTAGCAACACTGCCACCGATACCATAGAGGCCACCCACTCATGCTGACGACATTGCAGAGTATAGGAGGGAGTACGCAACATTGGGTCGTGACTTCCATCAGGACATGGCCTTAGTCGAGTACTGTGGACTCAGACTCAGGAACCGCCCCAGAGAGTCGCAAAGGGGAGGACCATAACAGCAGCAGGGGCATAACCTCGATTTCATCCGAAAAGTTGGGAAACTCACCATCCCTTCTTTTGATGGATCGTCCAAATACACCACCAGAGCTTGGGTACAGAAGATAGACACGTATTACAATATCAACCATATGACTGAGACAGAGGCCATCAGTTTCGCGACCTTACACTTGGAGGGTGAGGCACACAAGTGGTGGTACCATGGACTGGTGACATTGGGTCATAGTCGCATCATCTCCTATAGGGATTTTACAGATCGGCTCATGGTCAGGTTTGACAAGAAGGATCTTGAGATACACTTCAGGGATCTAGCCCAGTTGAGACAAACTAGCACATCAGAGGCGTTCATCACAGAGTTTCAGCGGGTAGCCATGGCAGTGATAGATATATCAGAGCCCAGGTTGATCATGCTATTCATAGAAGGACTCACATATCCTTTGAGAGGATGGGTGAAGGCATACAGACCTCCCACTTTGCAAGATGCCATCCTTCGTGCTCGAGATCTGGCAGACTCAGTGCTAAAGACTAAAACTTTCTCCAAACCATTTGTGCCCTAGAGGGTCGAGACAAGAATCCATTTCAAAGAGAATGAAAGGACAAGGAGAAGTTGGATGATAGGGCTAGGCGAGAGCTTATGAGGAAAAAGCTTTGCTTCAGCTGCAGAGATCCTTGGGTCCTAGGCCACAGGTGCATGGGCAAGGGAGAGATTCATTATATTGAGGTAGCAACAGACAACATGGACAGTGAGGAGGAGGAGAAGGACAGTGGATCCACTAGTTCATAGGAGGAATCAACACCAGCAGAGGAGAAACCTCCCCGTAGACCACCGACACGAGCAGGATCCCATCCTCTAGTAGTCCCACAACCGCCAGAACAGGCTAACAGGAGGAAACCATCAAAGGGAGGTGTCATAGTGACCCTTTCTGGTGTTCCCAGGTATGATACCCTCTGTATCAGAGGGATTATCCAGGGGCAATGGGCAATCGCCCTGATAGATGGTGGGGCCACCCACAACTTCATCGACGCTTCACTAGTATCGAGACGGGCACTTCAGATAGAGGAGTTTGAGGGGTTTGATGTTG
>JZKD02S1677329.1:51908-74811 GCA_000966675.3 Picea glauca
CCATATTCCAGGTATTATCTTTTAGTTGCTTATTTGTATTCCGGCTAAGATCCTTTTGTCTTTTGATCTAGCCGAGTGTTGTTATTTTATTCAGCCACAATTGCTTATTTGTATTCCGGCTAATATCCTTTGTCTGTTGATCTAGTCGAGTATTGTCAGTTTATTCAACTGCATTCGGCCATTTGTAATCCACAGAGATATCATAATACAAACTTTGCAATCCTTTGTCGCATTTATTATTTGTATGATCATTTATTTGTTGTAAACCTTTGATCCTACACACACATTAGCAGTGTTTCCTAGACTATCCAAGTCAGGAACATTACATCCATGCAGTGTTGGACTGTGTGTGGCTTGTTGGCCAGTGTAAGTTCGTGTTGAGCCTTGTGGTTGTCTGACTGTGTTGGAAACCGAGATTAAGGAAACAGGTTGTTTGACCTGCGTATAACCTCTCTCCAGGTGAGGGAGGTGATTTTTGTTGAAGAGGCAAGTTACCAAACCTGTGAGCAACTCTCTCCAGGTGAGAGAGTGCATGGAGGAAGACTGAACTCATGGAAGGGGCCCTGTAGCTGCCACAGAGCTCGGAGACTTCAGGTCCGGTCTGTTGCTGAAGCCTAAGGCAAGGGAGGTTAGCAGCTGAAGGACTGTCTGGGTGACAGTGAAGGTGTATATTCCTGGGGTGGGATAGGCATGTGGCGAATGAGAGTCTGTGAATAGTGGGCACAAGTGACTCCTGGGAGAGAATCCTTCCTTTGTGATTGTATGTTTTCCCAATAACCTTGCCTAGCCTAGGATTCCCTGCCTGGTGGAGCTTAGTCCCAGCTCGAGGGTGACCTACTGTTGAGAGTAATGAGTAGCGCGGTCTAAGGCTAGGAGTTTCATGGAAGGTCTACACACAATTGGTGGAATTACCACAGTTTTAAAGATAAGTATCAGCTTATGCTTAATATTATGTTTTGCATGCATGTGATCCTTATATGTTATCATGTATTCTGTTGTGCATATGAATTATTGTTAATGACATGGATTATTTATGTTAGTAGTAATCATGTGCTTACTCTGTGATGAATGTACTGAATTCATTTTAATGCATGTTTTAAATAAGTATGATAATGATGTTTTCGTGTGGTAGCGTTTACCCGGAAAGTGGGTTGATGCCCGGGGACGTTACAGTTTCTGACTTCGGAGGCTGATTAGGACTGTGACAAAACTCTCCTTTTTAGTTGCCTCCTGTGAGTGCCCCACAGAGCTCCCTCCAACAATCGTCACCATTACCAACAAAGCTTAAATGATTAATAAGTTGCATAAAAAAAAAAAAAACCCAACTCCTGGAGAACATGTATGTTTCGATAATATTAAAAAAAAAAACTAGTTCTTGGAGAACATGTGTGTTTCCATAATATTAAACATATTATTATATCTACATTTAAGAGAAAAAAGTGGCATGATAAATAATTAGAGGATAAAATAAAACAAAGATATTATAAGGAGGTCATCAACCCTAATCTAGAAGATAAAAAATATCTCTCTATTTTGACCAATGCAAAGAATACAAACAACATTGCTAAAATAAGAACAAATTCTCACGAGCTCTATAATGAAACTGGGTGTTGGACAATTCTCAAAATACCATAGGTTGAAAGAATCTATCATCTTTATGGTAAGAGGGTTGAAGATGAAAAACGCTTTCTCCTAGAATGTCCTGCATATAGCCAAATTAGATCTCAAGTTTAAAAGATTTGTCACAATACCAACCTTCCTAACCTTATAACTCATCAAAACTATGGTGATCTTTGAAGGCTTTTCTTAATGCTTTTCAAGCACACAAATAAAATTATATAAAATCCAAGTAATCCCTTACCTTTCTCAATGTCCTATAGATCAAATATGGTCTTAGTGGACATTAGCCATCATCATCATATATCTATATAAAGTTGATATTGAAATATTTTACTTAAAGTAGACATTGAAATAATTTTTTGAACACCACTTGTCAACTCCATGTTAAGCACCAAAGAAATTACACATCTTCCTCATACCAGAATGTAAACGTCACATATGGATTTGTTTACTTTCAATTACTATATATATATATATATATAATATATTTTACTTAAGGTGGAAAATATTTGTTTTGTTATTAATATTTTTTTTAAATGAGAAATGTCAACTCCACGTTGAGTTAGGAAGGAATTACATATCCACAAGGTGCAATAATAATTTTTTTAATTTCAATTGCTTTATATATATAAAGTTGATATTGAAATATTTTATTTTCTAATCAATCCTTTTATAATAATAATAATCTATGTTTAAGGTCACGACCAAGCCAACCAACCCCCTCCGCTCAACAATTTGTTTGCTTAACATGTGACCTCCGAGGAGGAAACCCATGTTCTTAATCATTAGGCCCACTCAAGTTAAACAACAAATATATCATATAATAAAAACATTAAACTTTTTCAAAAAAATGAAAAACTTACCTCCTCTTGGATGTTCATCTTAATTGAAGGAATTACACATCTCCCCCATAATGGAATGTAAAATGCACCTATTGACACAATAATAAATTAAAATAGACATTAAAATATTTTATTTATATTCCACATTGAAACATTTATTTTATTATTAATATTTTTTTTAAATAATTTCATATTGAACATTCACATCTCTTTTATACTATATTACATCACTTGGCTCGTGACCATACATAATTTTTATAATATAAATCACTAATTTGGTGATTAAAAATGGGGATGTTACATTCTCCTCCCCCTACAATTTCCACTATCCTCATTGCACATCACCATACAATTTCATATATTTAAATACAATTTTTTATTTTTTTAAATCAAAATACTTGATAATTCCACATCTTTATGACTCTCGGAGTAATTTTAACATCCCCACTACTAAACCCATAAAAATTTATGATACCATTAATTTAAATACAACACATCTTGTTAAAAACACATGTATGTTAAAAAACAATAATTTAAAAAACATGAATATAACTAATCTACTCCCATACAATAATATATAATTCATTTCAAACACTGAGTTAATGCACAACAAATTAAACCATCATTGTAACTCAGACACAACATAAAACACTTCTCGTTTTATAACAGTTGTGCAACTAGTTGCAGGGGACAGACATTCCACCCAACAATAGACTTGTTGTTCCAAATATCAACAATAAGTCACCCCTAAGTTGGGGCTAGGAAACCATAAAAGAGGGTGTCTCTCCACAATCCACTCATAACTCAATTTTCCCACAATCCATTGTCTTTTCCTTTAGTTATCCCAATTCCTCTATTTCTCTTCCTCTCAACCTGCCCAATGCAAGGAATGTACACCCTTCTCTGCAAGCAGTCCCTTAGGTTGTACCATTCTTTTATTAGGGATTCCAACATAGGTTGGCCAGGAATTTCTTTGCTAGGGACTCCAGGGATGCCAACTACTAGGAAAACTACCAACAACAAGCTTATTGCTCTAGTGAAAACTCTCACACAAGGAGTTCACTCTACAGGCCTGACAACCTACCTCTTTTACAAGCCTAACAACTTGCTTCTTTAGTCTTCAACAACTCCAAACAACTGCTAACATGTCCAACATTGTTTCCTTCGAGCTCCAACGCTCTGCTCCCTCTTATTGTCCCCAAAATCTTCCTGTAAAAACTGTCCCCTCTGGCCATACGAATTTCCGTTTTTTCCCAAGCCAATTGACTCTCACTCTCCCCAATGTTGGTTGTATTCCAGCCCCATGCTTCCCAATAACTATGGGATGTGACTCCTCACACCCACCCACTTACATGTATTCAATGATTGGGTTTTCATACACTCCGGGGAAAATTAGAAGGTTCACTCAAACAATAAAATCAGGAAAAGGGTTTAGGATTTAAACTCATGAATAAAAACCCTCTTTTAGACCCCTCCTCTCTTGTGGATAACTCAACCCCCATATCTCTTTCCATGTCCATCTACAACTAACATCACATTTTTATTTATAAAATCTGGATATACAAGTTCACATATTACATCGCTTGGATCACAACCACATATCATATCTACATTATACATTACTAAATTGGGGATTATAGTAGGGATGTTACATTCCCCCTCCCCTACAATTTTTCATTGTCCTCAGTGCACAACACCATGTTGATATACATGTACAAGTTTTACCTCATAATACTAAGAAAATAAAATTCTACAAATTTCATAACTCCAACAACAATTCCAACCATAATCTCTTGCTCCTCTAGCTTGCGTGACCCAAGGAATGTAGCCCCTTCTTTGTGAACAGGTCCTCGGGTTGTACCATTATTTTATCAAGGCTTCCAACATAGGTTGGCCAGAAAAACTCCGATATGTGGTTACAAGAACTCTAGCTTCCCAAAATGGAGTCTTGCATTCTTTTATTCCATTTCCTTCAAAATTGACAAAAAATTGTGGGTACTCCTCCTACATGGTCTCCTTGTTCTCCCATGTTGCATCTTCAGGACTGTAGAAATTCCATTGGACCTTTACCAGGTCGGTAGCTTTTTTTTTTAGCACCTTGACTTTTTGTTCTAGGATGCGCACTAGTTCCACCCAGAAATCCCCTTCGCGTTCCACTTGGATCACAGTCCAATCAATTATGTGGTTAGGGTCAGGCACATATTTCTTCAATAATGAAACACACGAAAAACATGATGAAATCTCATGGATGCAAACAATGCTAGAATGTATGCAACAGGTCCTATCTTCTCCAAGACTTCAAAATGCCTATAATATCTCGCTGCCAACTTTGGGCAGCTTCTCAATCTTAGTGAACTTCTTTTTTCTTTTAATTTTAAAAACACATGCTAGCCCTCTTTAAAATATCTATAGGTCATGTTGTTGTCTGCATAACTATTTTTCATATCTTTGTAAACTTTTAAATTATACCTAATCTTTAGCATTTGCTCTTCCATTTCCTTTAATAAATATCGCTAGGTTATCACAATTTACCGGCATGTTGCATTTTTCGCCATACAAGGCCACAAATGGGATCATCTTCAATGATGTATGGTACCCATTATTGCAAGAAAATTTGACTAAATGGATTTAGTCTTCCCACTTCGATATCTGGTCCATTACATCCATTCTAAACATGTCCTTAATTATCATGTCAGACATCTCTGCATTCCCATCTGACTTTGGGTGATATGTTGTACTGAAATTTAAATTTGTCCAAAAGATTTTAAACAACCCCTTTTTGAAATTTGATGTAAACTTGGGATCTCCATCGAAAAAAATTGCCTTGGGCACTCCATGTAGCTTGGCAATTTCCTTCATGTAAATTTCTGCAATATTGGTTGCCTTGTGAGTTGTTTTCACCAAAATAAAAGGTGTGCCCTTAGTTGATTTATCCACCATTACCATGATAGAATCATGTTGCTTCATTGTTTTGGGAAACTTAGAAATAAAATCAACTGTAAGAACTTCCCATTTCCACTCAGGAATGGGCAATGACTATAATAGCCCGGGTGGATATTTATGCTCAATATTTACCTTTTGACATTCTAGACATCTCGCTATGTAATCAACCACCTCTTTCTTCATTCATGGCCAAAAATATTGGCTTCTTACATTTGAAATTGATTTCTAATATCCTAGGTGCCCAACGTATGGTGCATTATGCATTTCTCTCAACACTGTATGTTTTAGCTCTCTTTATTTTGACTCATATACTTTGCCTTTGTACATGAGGACTTCATCTTATTTTAGTTCAAAATCTTTAATTTTTTGTTGAAAATTACCTTGCTATAATGTTTCTTTTATTTGCAAATAATGTTGATCTAAATTTGCAACCTCTAAAATTATGTCTTTTAAATCAGACTTGTACATGCTAATGGTTGTACCATGAATCTCGTGCACTCTCTTGCTAAGTGCATCGACCACTAGTTTATCTTTTCCCTTGGTTCTCCTGCTAAGTAGATTTATATAGCAACATGTTATTTCATGTCTATTAATTTTACCTTTTATAAGAAAAAGAATCTAGATAAAAAAATGTCCCTACAATAATTTAGATTAAGATATTTACAGTCTCAAAAATGAAATTAGTATCCTCTTATTAGGATACTTTAATGTTAGAACTGTAACTAGTTAAGTTATTCTTTTAAGTAATAATTCCAACCCTAATCCTTTATGGATAGATGAGGACCTTATTTTAGCTAACAAATACAAAAGAAACTCTGAAGAGTTAACTGAGAATTTATTTGGTATTGGGCTAATCAAACTATGTAGTTCTCAAGATCTAATAGTTTGTAATGGTCTAATGAAGTAGTTGAAAGCCAATAAGATGACTTGTATTCATAGGTTGGGAAATAGTATCGTGGATTATGTGATATATGATATCCCCGTATAGAACCAAATATTAAATTTTAACCTTTTAAACAACCATGAGCCCGACTCTGATAATAGACCTTTAACTAGAAGTCTAAAATTTGTCATGCACAAAAACCCCATTGAAGAATATTTGGATAACCAAAGGCACTTCCTTTTTGACAAAAATAAAGCTGATATTTTCTTAAAGGATTTAAATATTGAATTAAATCTCCTATCATATAAAAACAATATTGAAGGCCTCTTTCATAGATTTACAACAACCCTTTCAATTTCCATCAACAAGTTATGTATCAAGGTGTTGTGTAAAAAGAAATATACAACAACCAACCCTTGGTATGATAACGAGTGTAAAATTGCTAGAAAATCCATTAGGGGTGCTTCTAATGAGCCCTTCAAATTTGATAACATAAATAGGTACAAAGCCATAATTACAAGGTAAAAAAGTACTATAAAAACATAAAGCAATAGAAACTTTTGCACCTATCTAAGCTATATCCTAAGAAATTTTGGGGTAAATTTTGACTCATGAAACTAAAGAAAATAATATGATTCCCTCCAGGGACTGGAATTCCTACCTTAATTGTTTTTACAAATCCCCTAATGTCATGGACAACATTCCTAATGTTTCTACAGAGGGTGAAATTTTTTCTATAGAAGACATAGAGTTTGGGGTTAACTGGCTCACAAAAAGGAATTCTGAGGACATTGAAGGCTATCAAGTTGAAATCTTAAAAATTGGAGGGCCTATATTGCTCATCCCTTGTGTACATAAGCTCTTCAATTGAGCAGTCAAGCAGGGTTTCCCTAAACCATATATGCAAAACCTCATTTTACCTACTTTAAAAGTGGAGAATAAAATAATCCCTCTAATTATAGGACCATTATGATTAGCCCCATTTTAGCCAAACTATACATAATTAGTTTGGAAGGAAGATTAACATATGGGTAGAAATCCATAGAAAAATAGCTAATGACTAGGCAGATTTTTGAGCTATCATTCAACTGTGGACCACTTTGTTACACTTGGGATCATCACGGAGGAGTGTTGCAATGATAAAACTGGTATCCTTTGTTGTTTTGTTGACTTTATAAAAGATTTTGACACAATTCCTAGGATGAACTTTTGAAATAGGTTAGAAGAACCAAAAATTCCTTTGAAATTGAGAGTTGTTGCGATAAGGTTGTATGAGAATGTTATTGCCAAGTTTAGGAACACTAAGGGCTAGTTGAAAGAAATTGATTGTAATATAGGATTAAAGCATGGTTATCCCTTGTCCCCTACCCTTTTTGGCATATACATTTGACAAGTTAGAAGTTTGTTTGGAAGAATCAAGTCGTATGCCCGACTCACACTAGTATATTCATCACCCTTCTTCTTTATGCCGATGATATTGTTCTTATGCAAGGAGTCCCTATGATCTCAACTAGCAACTAAGAATCCTCGAGGATTTCTTCTCTAGTATGGGAAAAATTGTTAACACTGACAAAACGAAGGTTATGATAAGTAAATCCAAAATGATTACTTACGATGCTTTCGTATATGACAATAACAACTTGGAGGAAGTGTCTTCATACAAATATATTGGAATTGATATTCAACACAAGCTCAACTAAAACTATAGCATTGAGTAAATGATAAATGGAGACTGGAAATATTACTATGGAATTGAAAACAATTTTAAATCAGTGGAACTTTGGATATGGGATAAGAAAAAAATCCTCTTTGAGACTCTTTCTGCTACCATTATCTTGTATGGATGTGAAGTTTAGGGATGTAGTATCTCTAGATAATCGTGGAGAAAGATAGAGTATATCCAACATAATTTTTAACTTATCATCTTAAAATTAAAGGCAATACACCCTCTCCTAGAAGCCAACCTCTCCCCCACTGAGAACAAGGTTATGACTAGGTACCTAATGCACAAGAACAATACAAACAACATGAAAGACAAGTGGATTTTAAAATTTCTTCAAACTCCAACCAAAACCACCTATGACTCAAGTAGGGATGGCATAAATATCCAAAGTCTTGGCTAAATCATTGAGGAATAAAGGAAGAGATCGTTTGGCAGACTATATATATATATATATATATATATATATATATATATATATATATATATATATATATATAAACAAAGATACAAGAGTCGAGTTATAGATGATGGGCTGCCTACCTGCTATCCAACAGGCATGACTGACAACCATAATGTAGACTTTGAGTTTTGAGCTCTGATATTGATCCAGGGGATCAAAATATGCTCAAAAATCAAAGTGCTCGGAATTGCTTCAAAACAGACATGTGCATAGGTCTCGTCCTCACGATCCCAATGCAACTTGAATGGGTTTAAACAGATATCGTATGAGTGATTCTCGATATGTCCGCTTTGCCAAACAAGCAAAATTTTGCCGACTATACAGTCCGTACAGTGTTGACGTTGCATGTCCGTACCGCTGATGTGGCAAGGTGACGTGGACTGCTAGTTGTACATAGATGTTGATGTGGCATGTCTGTACTGAACACGTGGCAGGTGGTCGTATCGACACGTGGCAGCTAAGGTGGACTTATTAGATGATGGCACGTATCAGTTGCTGAGTTGGCAGTGGTTACATGGAAGTTTAGTGGACTAGTAGAATGGTACCACGTGGCCCAGACATGGGTTGCCACGTGGCACCCCCTTCATAGTGTAAAAGGTTGGTTTGTGCTCACGGGGTTGGAACCCACGACCTGCGGGACGTGGATGACTTGGCAGGGTCGCGCTACCAGCCCACCCACACAGTAGTAATTAACAATACATGGCGCGGTAGTGTTTTATGTTTGCATTGTGGTATAATTCGACGGGTTCCTGGCTGGGGCTTAGCCCCAACCCCCAGTTGTATGTTCTACCGCCATAAGACCTTACCTCACACAAATGCGCCCAGGTTTTCAAACGGTGCAGGCTTTCCAGTTGTCAACCGTTCTAATGGTCCTTTGACCATGCACCAAGACATGTTTCAACACCACTTGCATTTCGGCAACAGGTCCCGGTTTAGGCGCTGGGTTGTGGCCATATCGCACCCATGCGACCAACACCTCCGCCCTTGGGGGCGCTAATCATGCTAATGGTGCGACAGAATGCCCAATTTTGTGAGAAGGCATGTGTGTTGGGTTTTTGGCATAGGAAACGCCTAGAAGCCAAGTTCATTTAGTCTCGGTGCATTTTGGTGAGCAGAGACAACAAAGAATTGGGAGAAACTTCCGGGGAGTGATTCCAACTCTGTTTTTTTCCAAACCAGGTGCAGGAAGAGCCCAACTAGGGGTTTTTGGACGTTATGGAGCCATTGAAGCCATCCATTTCTCATTATGAGCATTGTAAAGCACTGATTTTGACACTTTGATCATTAATGAAAAAGATCCATTGGAAGCAGAACCATGAGATGTAGACCAAGAGAGGGGTGAACTCCTTTATCATTTTGTTGTGTTAATGTGTGTATTACGATGGTTATTTATGATTGTATATGCTACTCATGATTAAGTAAAAAAACTCATTAATATTTATCTGTTTGTAACTTGATCCTATTACCCAAGCACATACCATTTCACTTGCAATTTTAAAAATATTCAAGACTTTACATTTTTAGATCAAGTTGGTATCAGAGCATAGGTTTTTGAAGGTTTGATTGTTTGCAAGTGTTTGTTTTCTGATGCTTACAAGGTTGAAGCTCACAAGAGGAGAAGGTCAAGTTGTAGAGCCAAGTTCTCAACTGTCAAGAAGGAGAACTACCCAATCACCTCAAGCTTCAAGGAGATATTCACCTAGTATGGCTAATGAGGAGAGTCATGAAACTCTTCTTTCAAAGGATGAAACTTTCAGAAAGACTTTATGTGTTATGACAGAGATGGTGGAAGTTTTATTTGAAGAAATAAATGCAATATTGCAAGGTGAAAGCTCAAACCCTCCAAAGGGTAATGGAGATAGTGGTGATAAAAATCCAAAGGGAAATGGAGGGAATGGTGATTCTCCGCTTCCTTCACCTCCATCTTCCACCTCTTCTACCATTTCACAACCACCTCCAAATTCTCCAAAAGAACATGGTAAAACTCCTCTACAAACTCCTTTGCTTAAGCTTGATATTAAGTTTGAATTTCCTGTGTACAATGGAGAGGTAAATGTTGAGAAATTGGATAATTGGATTCGTCGAATTGAAGTGTATTGTAGGATACAAAGGATAAAAGATGATGAAACTAAGATTCAACTTGCTTATTTAATATTGAACAATGTAGCACTCATTTGGTGGGAAGCCAAAACTCAAGAGGACATGAAGAAACATGGTAAAGTTTTATCCTCTTGGAATGATTTTATTGTTGCACTTAAAAGACAATTTTATCCATTAGCGTACATGCATAAAGCTATTATGGATTGGAAAAACTTTAGACAAGCTAAAGGGCAAAGTGTTCAAAGATACACTCAAGAATTTAGAATAAGGGCTTTGATTTTGGGTATAGATTTGTCTTCTCAAGAAACTTTACTCAAATGTATTGGAGGATTGCATAACTACTTGAGGCACACGATACTTTTGTTTAACCCTACAAGTCTAGATGAAGTTTGTGTACATGCAACTCATTTGGAAAGAAGAGGGAGGAATGAACCTCAAGAGGGCAACAAGAAACATTTTGTTCATGGAGACAAAGGAAAGAAGAAGTTCAAGGAAAATGGAAGAAAGAATGCTTCAGTCAAGAAAGAGGGAGAGAAACTCACATGTAAACATTGCTCAAAAGATGGCCATGATGAAGACCATTGTTGGAGCTTCATCCTAAAAAAGACCCAAAAAGTTCAACCATAAGGGGAAACCAAAGACTACTACAACCGTACAACATGATTTAGGTTTTGATTCAGGTGATGAAACAAATATTACAGCCATGGTTTTTCAAGGTAAGGATTCTGTTGCAAGCACTAGTTCTTCAAGTAGTAATAGCCTCAATGAAACTCAATTGGAAAAAGAAAGAATAGAGCTTTTCTACATAAGGGTGATTTCAAAGCATACCAAGATCGGCACTCTTTTTGATACTGGATCTCAAGCAAACCTCATATATGAAGACACTGTCAAGAAACTAAAATTGGAAACTACTCCATATCCTAAACCATACCCTCTAGGATGGATATGTGACAATGCCAAATTGTATGTGACAAGAAGGTGTAAACGTAGATTTTCCATCACTGCAAATTTTATAGATGAGGTAGAGCTTGATGTTATTCCTTTGGATATCTGTGGTATTGTGTTGGGAATCTCATACTTATATGATAGGAGAGCCATATTTCATCGTCATGAGAACAAGTATCATTTGTTTAAAAATGGAGTCGAGTACATTGTTAGAGCACATACAAAGAAGTTGATTTTGTCACTTGTAAATGCTAGAAAAATGAAGAGATTAGTCAACGCTAGTAATAATTTTGTCCTCTTGATGATCAAACCCAAAGAAAATGTTGAAAAAGAAGCTTTCCAAGGTTGTGATTCAAAGTTGAAATCTGATTTATATGAGGTTGTTAAACAATATGATGAGTTGTTTCAGGAACCAAAGGGATTGCCTCCAAAAAGGGCAATCCAACATGAGATACAATTGCAACAAGATTGCCCTCTTCCAAACATTGGTATGTACAAGATGTCAGTCATGGAGAATGTTGAAATTAAAAAACAAATCCAAGAGTTGCTTGACAAAGGGGTCATCATGCCAAGCACATTGCCATGCGGATCACCAATTGTTTTAGTGCCAAAGAAAGATGGTACATGGCGCATGTGTGTAGATTTCAGGGCCTTGAACAAGATTTCGGTAAAGAATCGTTATCCTCTTCCTAGAATTGATGATTTGTTTGATCAATTGAAAGATTCTAAGTATTTTACTAAATTGGATTTGAGAAGTGGATATCATCATATTAGGATTGTTGAAGGAGACACTTGGAAGACAACTTTCAACAAAGCAAGATTTGTTCAGTGGATGGTAATGCCATTTGGACTTTGCAATGCTCCTACTACATTCATGAGACTTGTGAATGATGTTTTAAGGCCTTTTCTTGATGATTGTGTGATTGTCTACTTGGATGACATTTTGATATTTAGCAGATCTCGTGAAGATCATGTTATGCATATAAAGCAAGTTATGGATGTCTTAAAGAAAGGAAATTTGTTTTTGAATATGTCTAAATGTGAGTTTGGAAAGACCTCACTTGTTTACTTGGGGCATATTGTTGGAGGAGGAGAACTGAAAATTGATCCTTCCAAGGTCAAAGTTATTTTGGATTGGCCAAAGCCCAACAATGTGACAGAGGTAAGAAGCTTTTTGGGAGCAGCCCAATATTGGAGAAAGTTTATTGCTAACTTATCTTCAATTGCAGCTCCAATACATGCAATGAAAAGCATCAAGCAAGTTTTCCAATGGGGAGGCAAGCAACAAAAAGCATTTGATGCATTGAAGGAGAAGACTAGTTCAACTCCAGTTCTTGCACTTCCAAATTTGAGATAACCATTTGAGATCCAAACAGATGCAAGCAATTATGCAATGGGAGCAGTCTTGTTGCAACATGGTAAGCCCATTTTTTTTCATTTTGAAACTTTTAATGGTGTTGTGATTAACTATCCAACTTATGATAAGGATTTGTATGCATTGGTGCAAAGTGTGAAAAAATGGAAACATTATTTGTTGGGAAAAGAAACTATCATTCACACAAATCATCAACCATTGCAATACTTACAATCACAAACAAAGTTGCAACAAGCAAGGTACTTCATATGGATGGGTTTTCTACAACAGTTCCACTTGGTTATAAGGTATAAAAAAGGCATTTATAACAAAGTTGTTGATATGCTTTCTAGGCCTATTGTTAGTGCTTCAGTTATTCTTAAGCATAATTCTATCATGCATGAGAGCTATGTCAAACAATATGCTTTAAATACTAATTTTACAGAGGTTTGCAACTTTGTGTCATTCTAACCAAGTTGAGGAATTTGATTACCATGTGCATGATAAGCTTTGGTATCATCTTGGCAAGCTATGTATTCCACAGGGTGAAAGAGTCAACATCATAAGGGAAGCTCATTCTTCTCTTATTGTTGGCCACTTTGGTGTAGGCAAGACAGTGGCTAATTTGCAAATGTATTTCTATTGGCCTAAAATGAATGAAAGTGTTTCAAGATATGTAAGAGGATGTTCTTTATGTGCTACAAGCAAGCCTAGCAATAGAAAGTTTGGTTTGTATACTCCACTTCCAGTTCCTCCTCATCCTTGGGAAATCATTTCCATGGACTTTGTAGGAGGTCTACCTATGTCTAAAAAAAATCATGATTATCTTTATGTTGTGGTTGACCGTTTCAACAAAATGTGTATTTTGATGCCTTGTAAGAAGCATGTTACAACTGAGAAAATGGCACATATGTTCTTTCAACATGTTTGGGTACATTTTGGGTTGCCTAAATCCATTATTTTTTATTTAGATTCTTGATTTATTGGGAACTTTTGGTCAAGTTTATGGTAACTCATGGACACCAAGCTGAAAAAGAGCACAACTTTTCATCCACAAACCGATGGTCAAACATAAGTGGTTAATAGAACAGTAGTGCATCTTCTTCGTGGTTATTACAGCAAGCATCCTAAGCTTTGGGATGAGCACCTACACTACATTCAACATGCTTACAACTGGGCTAAGCACTCTTCAACTCAAACATCTCCATTTGAAGCATGTTTTGGTTATTTGCCCAAATCTCCTTTAGATTTTATCTTTGGGAAAGGCATTTCTATTGATGGTCAATACGACATTGATAGGGAAAATAAGTTCATTGAACAAATTCAGTCGGTGCATCAAATGGTACAAGAACAGTTGGAAAAGAGCTAAGCCAAGTACAAGACAAGACATGACAAGCATCATGTTGATCACAGTTTCCAAGTTGGAGATGAAGTTTGGCTTTACATTAGCAAAGAGAGGCTTAAAGGAGAAGGTAAAAAACTGAAACCAATTAGATATGGACCTTTCAAGATTCTTGAAAAGATTGGTAAGAATGTCTTTTGTTTGGATTTTCCTCCTTATATGCAAATGTATGCAATTGTCAATGTTGAGAATTTGAGATTGTATGAGCCTCCTTTGATTGATGATCAAGGAGAGCATGTTCATATTCCTTCTATAGATGATTTCGTGCCAGAATATCTTTCAGAACTGCATGAAGTCACAATCCTTGACAGGAGGATAAGAACTTCAAAACGAGGGAATGTGGAATACCTTCGAGTTGGTATTAAAGGCACAAATCCAAGCAAGGGAAATTGGATTGAGGTTGGAAAGGTGAGGGAATTGTACCCTCATCTTTAGATAGACTAAAAGTAGTCTTTTGGAGGTCCAAAAGCTTCCCAATGGGGAGGAGTGATCCAGGGGATCAAAATATGCTCAAAAATCAAAGTGCTCGGAATTGCTTCAAAATGGACATGTGCATAAGCCTCGTCCTCACGATCCCAACACAACTTGAACGAGTTCAAATAGAAGTTGTATGAGTGAGATATCACATTCTGTCCGCTTTGCCAAACAAGCAAAGCAGACAGAATATGAATAGAGACGGTGGCCTAGAGGTAAGCAGCTTTTGGCACCCATTAATCAACCAACTTAGGGACCCTCACATATCAAATCAGGTATGACACCTTCCTCCTCCTTTTCCTTGCTTGTTTATGTTCTAATTTTGAGTCGATAACTAGATTTAGAGGTCTAACTAACCTTGTAGTACCCACTACATAATTCTAATTATAAAAACTTATTACTATATATATCACTAATTAAGCTATATATACCCTAATCATATGACACTTTCTATATTAATACTCATTACATCCTAATCACTTAAAACCTAAATCATAAATCAACCCCTACTACTTAGTAGCACATTAAATTCCTAACCCTTGATTTGTTTATATATATATAACATTATCATACTCAGACCTAATAATGATAATCCTATAAAATTCACTTTTCCATAATCTAGTAATTCCACTTAATCTTAAAACATCAAATAGAGTTTCAAATAATATACAATCAGTTAGAAATATTAATAATTAATATAATAAGATGAAACTCAATCTAAATCTAACCCTAGATTTATATTTACATACACAAATTTGAAACACTATTAAACAAACTATTAGAAACCCTAGACCTATATACATATTTAGATATATCAACACTTAAAAATCACTTATGATATATTACCAATTATTACTAATTATCTTTATATTATTAAGTCCATTAAGCTCTATATCTTAAACATAAATTAAAACACTACTAAACAAACTATTAGAAACCCTAGACCTATATACATATTTAGATATATCAACACTTAAAAATCACTTATGATATAGTATTAATTATTACTAATTATCTTTAATTTATTAAGTTCATTAAGCTCTATATCTTAAATATAAATTGGAGTTTAGAACAAAATACTAATAATTAATATAATAAAATTAAACTCATTCTAACCCTAGATTTTAATTATTTATTTATATTAATTAAAAAACACCATTAAAACAAACTATTAGATTTTAACTAGACTTATATATATATATATTCACTATTATGAGTTACGATATATTATTATTAGTAATTAATTTGTTTTTAATTTTTATTTAGCTCTGCAATTAGGGTTTATAGATAGCCGACCTGGTTATCTTATATTGTCCTGCATATACACTATTAATGGATTAAGATCAACAAGCTCTCAAATTGACGATTAGTCCTGATGAAGAATCCTGATTCGGATTCGAAACGTCGATGACAAAATGACACCAACTATGGATTCTCCAGCAAATAATTTCAAAGCAAAATTTTACTAACTGTACAGTCCATATTGGACACGTGGCAGGGTGACGTGGACTGTGCAGAGATACTGACATGGCATGATCGTACTACTGACGTGGCATGTCCGTATTGGACACGTGGCAGGTGGTCGTATCGACACATGGCAGAGGTGACGTGGCAAAGGCTGATGTGGCAGCTAAGGTGGACTTGTTAGATGATGACATGTGTCAGTGGTTGAGCTGGTAGTGGTTACTTGGAAATTTAGTAGACCAGTAGAATGGTGCCACGTGACCCAGACATGGGCTGCCACATGGCACCCCCTTCATAGTGTAAAAGGTTGGTTTGTGCTCGCGAGGGTTGGAACCCACGACCTGTGGGACGTGGATGACTTGGCAGGTTCGGGCTACCAGCCTGCCCACACGGTAGTATTTAACAATACATGGTGTGGTAATGTTTTATGTTTGCATTGTGGTATAGTTCGGCAGGATCCGGGTTGGGGCTTAGCCCCAGCCCCCGGTTGTATGTTCTACTGTCATAAGACCTTACCTCACACAACTGCGAGCGAGTTTTCAAACGGTGTAGGCTTGCCACTTGTCAACTTTTCTAATGGTCCTTTGACCATGCGCCAAGACAAGTGTCAACACCACTTGCATTTTGACAATAGGTCCCGGTTTAGGCGCTGGGTTGTGGCCATATGGCACCCATGCGACCAACACCTCTACCCTTGGGGGCGCTAATTGTGCTAACGATGCGACAGAATGCCCAATTTTGCGGGAAGGCATGTGTGCTGGGTTTTTGGTGTGGGAAACGCCCAAGAGTCAAGTTCAGTCAGTTTGGGTGTGTTTTTGGCGAGCAGAGACAACAAAGAATTGGGAGAAACTTTCGGGGAGTGATTCCAACTCATTTTTTGGCCAAAGCAGGTGCAGGAACAGCCCAACTAGGGGTTTTTGGACGTTCTGGAGCCATTGAAGCCATCCATTTCTCATTCTGATCATTGTAAAGCACTAATTTTGACACTTTGAGCATTAATGAAAAAGATCCATTTGAAGCTGGACTAGGAGATGTAGCCCAAGAGAGGGGTGAACTCCTTTATCATTTTGTTGTGTTAATATGTGTATTATGATGGCTATATATGACTGTATATGTTGCTCATGATTAAGTAAAAAAACTCATTAATCTTTATGTGTTTGTAACTTGATCCTATTACCCAAGCACACATACCATTTCACTTGCAATTTTAAAAAGATTCAAGCCTTTACATTTTTAGATCAGATATTGACAAATTATTTCTTATCACCCATATGAAGCTCCCTATAATATATGCCATCTATACTAATTTCCATAGTCTGGCTACAAAAAGAATACATATATTTGATTGCCTTATGTTGTCTACAAAAATATACAAAAAGTTGTTGATAAGAAAGGAAATCATGGAATGTTTGCAACATAGGGTGGGCTACTTTATTTTAGAACCCGAGGGATATCATTGCTCGATTCTTCAAAGTGTAATCCTGAAGTGGAAGCCGTGATGGTAATCTTTTTATCTAGGGATTTGACCTACAATTGGAGATATTTAATTTGCATGAAGAGATCATTTAAGATTGACTACTTATCAGTGAGAGCCCTGCTGAGGATAGCCTTCAAATGCCAATAAATATCAACTATGTGATAGCACTTAGTATCTCTTGTTATGGTGGAACCGGTGTCTGGGATTTAGGATATCCATTCTTAATCTACTTCATTGTTTGAAATTCATTGATGAGTGCGACGAACATCCTCTTCAAGAGCTTCCACCGCCTCTCTGGTAGCAAGAGTGGTCTGAGCTTGATATGCTTCTGCCACTCTAAGTGCATCCTAGTGTGACCTCAAGAGAGGGAGGTTTGGTCGAGGACAATGGCCTCTACCTCTAGTCTCCCTTGAATTCATGTTGGCTCTCTTGAAACCTGAATGACAAATAACCAAAGATCTACATGCACCAACTCTAACTTCACCCTTGCTATGCAGAATTTCACGCTTTGGGAAGGAAATGAGGAGGTGATGGTAAAAATTGATGCTCAACATTGCAGAAAAGGCTTGGGAGTGAGATTTTCTAAGGCAATAATGGCTACAATGATGCGTACAAGTCCCATAAATCCAAATTGAATATCAAGATTTGCTTGCACGCCTGGGATCAATCTAATGCGACTATTTTCGAGCGATAAGAGCCTCCATCCTCTTCTAGTTTGTCGTACAACTAAGGCCAAAGTTGTTCAGGAGACTTCTCTCATGTACACTAGTTCCTCCGCACTTGTTCGCAATTATTTCGTCGCCCTTATCAGTCCTTGTTCGCATTAAGGTGGAGTTTGGTCCATTTATGGCCTCATTAATTCGGTTGGAGTTCATCATGAGAGTGGGAAACTGGGAGTCCATGTGTCAACCGATCAAGATTAGTGCAAGACACGTGGGCTTACATTGGCACTTGAAACAAGGGATGTAGTCTAATTGGGCTATGAGATTGCAATCCTTCAAAAGATCTCTAGTTTCATTCCTGTCCCAAGGTTTGTCTTGCTTTTCCTGTTGGTTTGTTGACCCTTCGATGGCAAGCTCATCATCTAACTTGTTCGTTGTGCCCCCAAAATGAGAGGGAATGAGCTTCAATTTTAGTTAGAATGGATTGGAGTCTTTCCAGTCCTCCTTCCATGTGCCAACTTGAGGACCACTTGTTGTTGGTTGAGCCATGAAGCAATTTCCTCAAAGTGCGAATGATGAAAATATAATCTCCTTCAACTATTAGTTTCTCATAGCCTTCCCTGATGACAATGATTAGTTCTTGAGTTAGTGCTTCAAGCTTGGCCTCATTGTTTGTGGCTATTCCCATGCTTTCAAAATAGACTCTTAGAATGTTGTTTTTGTGGTCCCTAAAGACACCCCCCAACCCTGCTAGCCTAGGGTTCCCTTTAGACGCTCCATCAAAATTTAATTTTACAAATCCTTCAGGTAGAGGAGACCAAATTGAAGGAGAAGATAAGTGACATGGAAGTGTTTTACTAGATAAGGGTTGAAAATTTTGAAGAAGGCCCAAGGAGCCCAAAATGATTGCTTTCAAGGGTGAACAATTTCTATGATATTCGTTTCGATTTGATGCCAAATGTGGTCAGAGTTTGAGTTGGTACCTTTAAATATTCTGCAGTTTCATTCCTTCCAAACTCCCTAGACTAAGAAACCAAGTAGTAGACTCCAGGCTCTAGATAAAACTGGATTGGTAAATTCCATCGAGTTCTGTTGATTTAAGGTAGAGCTTATGCTAGTTCTATCTCCGTCTGTTTTCCTAAATATTTCTGCACTTTTGTCCCATAGGAATGAAGCAAAGCTGCAATAATTGAGAAGATGTTTCATTGTTTCTCCCGCTTCTTGGCAGAGCGGACATAAGGTTGGACCTATAAAGCCTCTTTTTTAAAGGTTGTCCCAAGTTAAAATTTTGTTTCTTGCAAGGAGCCAAAGAAATGATGAGACTTTTGGCCATAGGTTTTGCCTCCAAATCTGTTGCCATGGATGGTTGGAAGGAGGATTTTGTTGAGAGGTAATTAAGTTGTAAGCCTCGTTTATGGTGAAGATTCCTTTAGAGGTATGTCCCCACTGATGTTTTTCCGGTCCTTCGTGATGAGATTTTTTTATTTATTTTGGAGCTTTTCCCACACTTCCTCCCACTGGTTTTCAAATTCTAGCTGAATTCCTGGTCCTTTTGGAAGCTATCTTCTCCATATCTCATCTGGAGGGTGCTCCTCCCAGTATTTCTATATCCAAATTTTTCCCTACACTTTTAGTTGATCCCTAAGTGGTTTTAGATTATCCTTTTTTCCCCAGGCTAGAGATTGTTGCCAAGAATCATCCCAAAATAGAGTATGTCTACCATCTCGCACCTCCTAGAAGTTATGTTGTCGAATGATACTTTTGTTGAGCCAAGTTGTGTTCCATATATGTGAGCCTTTTAGGTTTCCTTCCAAACTTTTGAGGTTGTGGTGCTCAGATGAAGGGATATACTTTATTTTCCATATTTTTACTCATAGATCATCTTTGCTTTGCGATAATCTCCACGAGGTCTTCGCTCCTAGGACTGGACTTAAAGTTTTTGGATTCTGATGGCCTAGTTCTCCTTCATTCTTAGGTTGACATACCTTATCCTAACTACCAGAGCCCATTTTATTTATTTTTTATCTCCCCCCTAAAGGAATGATCTTTGGATATTTCAGATTGACTTAATAATGGATTTGGGAGCTTCTAGGACTGAGAAAAGATAGAGGAATGGCTTGAAAAACATATTTTAAAAGGACAAGATGACTAGGTAGATTTAGGGAACGAAAGGTCCAGTTGGAAATATTATTTTCCATTTTTACTAGAATATCCTCCCAAGGGGCATTCTTAGGGCATTAGCTATTAGAGGAGCACCAAGATATTTGGTCAACAAAGAACTTCTTTGAAAGACTAAAATTCTAGAAATGTTCTTTTGGATGACAATGTTGGTGTTGAAGAAGAAGATTTGAAACTTACTTGGATTGATGTCAGTACCTGAAGCCTCCATGAATTCCTCTAACACTTGTTTGATTGCATGTGTTTCCTTGACAGTCATGATGCCCATTTGCATAGTATCATCAACAAATTGATGGTGGGATACCAACATGTTTTCTCCATGAAGGTGAAGACCTGTGATTTTAAGATGTGAGACTGCTAATTTTAAAGCTCTGCCTAACCCTTCATCCATAAGAACAAAAATTAAGGGAGATAGAGGATATCCTTGCCTTATGCCACAAGATGGAGAGAAAGGGGAGGAAGGGGAACCATTAATAAGAATATAGAAAAAAGTAGAGGAGGTGAGGGACATGATCCAAGAAACCCAGGTGGCGGAGAAGCCAAAGGCAATGCGATTATGGTGGATGTATTGCCAACTTATTTTTTCGAAAGATTTTGACATATCCAACTTTATCAGCATTCCAATTGATTTGGAATATTTTAGGGAGTGAATCATTTAATGGGCTATGATGATTCTATCCAAGATTTTTCTCCCTTCAACATAGCCAGTTTTCTCCTGTGAGATGAGGTTTGGGAGGATGGGCTTAATTCTATTGACTATGATTTTAGTGATAATATTGTAGATTACATTGCATAGAGAAATAGGCCTAATTTGTTGGGATCTTCCACTTTATATTATTTGGGAATGAGGGCTACAAAGGAGGCATTGAGGGATAGAAGAACCTTAGAGAAACATCTAGAATATTCCACTAGTTGCAGAACATCATACTTGATGATTGGCTAGCATGTCTGGAAGACGTTTGTTGTAAAACCATTCAGCCTTGGGGACTTTCCTTTGGGAATTTCCATAATTGCTTTTTCAACTTCTCCTAAGGTAGTCGATCTTATAAGAGCGTCATTATGATCTTGGGAAACCAATTTGGGGATGTTTTTGGTAATTTTGGTGATGGCCTCCCCTCTGTTTTGCCGAGTTTATGTTAGAAGGTTGGAGAAGTATATGAAAAATTCCCGTTTAATTTCTACATGTTTAGTTACTTGATTTCCTTGAATAGATTTGATAGAAGTGATGCGGTTTTGTTTCCTTCTGTTAATGGTTGACCTGTGGAAGAATTTTGTGTTTTTGTCCCCTTATTTGAGCCAAGGAACTCTATATATTTTTTTCTCGAGAGAGTTTCTTCATGTTTGTCCCTTATGTCTATTTGAGTCTGGAGCTCTATTTCCTTTGAAGCGACATAATATGTCCGTTCATTCTCAATAATATGTTGTTGAAGTTGCTCCATTCTTGCTTCTAGTTCTATCTTTTCTTTGAAAATGTTCCGAAAGGTTTATTTATTCCATTTTTTTAGCTTTGATACATTTCAGTCGTTACTAGAAATGATACATTGGAATGCCTTGAATATTTTTCGTTTCTTCCCACCAACAGTCAATACTTTCCAATAAGGAGGGATGAGAGATCCCAAAAGATTCAAAATGGAAAGGGCGAAGCTTAGGAATGTCGGAGAGGATGAGGTCTAACTTAATTGGCCAGTGGTCTGAGCCTGGGTGAGGAAAGATCGAGGAGTTTATGGAAAGGTCAATTAGGGGGGGGGAGGGTGAGTTTGAAACAAGAAATCTGTCTAATCTTGAAGCCACTTGATTAGTTCCTTTATGCTAGTTAGTCCAGGTATGGACTCCATTTGAGCGTGGCAAGTCAATTAAATTGAGGTCGGGGATAATCTCCTTAAGTTTGAGGGTGGCTTGATCCAGTCTTCTTATGCCTCCTTGATTTTCATCTAAGGAGGTGATAATGTTGAAGTCTCCTCCATTGATCCAGTGTTTGTCTCCTATGATAGCCTTGAGGGATTTAAGATAATTTATAAAGAGGTCTTTGGTTGGGGCAGAGGGTGGGTCGTACACAATAGAGACAAAGCCTAAAGAGGTTGTTCCAATGATGTTAAAATGGGCTAACAACGTTCGAGCAATGGAGAAGAAGGAGGTTAAGGTGAATTATGTCGGGTTCAACAAAATGACAAGGCCCCATGTTGCTCCTTGGGCTTTAGTTGCTATAAATTGAGAGTGTTTCCAGAGTTTGAGGGATAAAGTATTGAGGAGAGTGTAGGGGCATTTGGTGTTAGGATATTTAGACACTTAGGAGTTAGTTAAGATCTACTTGGTCTAATATGTCGTTAGGTAAAAGTGTGTTTCTTTAGTATGCATTAGTATGCATTTGTAGTTAGG